>JAPTYQ010120392.1:7582-39971 GCA_029814465.1 Ostorhinchus cyanosoma | reverse complement strand
AGGGGGGTTAGAGGTGAGGAGGGGTCGGGGTGTTTTGGGGGGCATATGGTTACACCCTAACCTTTCATGTCCCTCTGCTCTCTCTCTCTCTCTCTCTCTCTCTCTGTCCCTCGTTGTCCATCTTTCTCTCTCCATCCCTCACCCTCGACGTGTGTCTCTCATTGGTTTCCATGGCGACCCGGTGGCTGTGGTGCTGCTGCTGAAAGAAAAAGAGGCGCGTGCGTGAGACAAGGAAGGAAGCGAGACGGTCATTTCTAAGAGCAAGAGGAGGTGATCATGACAGACGTGAGCTCATTACCGATCCCAATCATTAAGTCCTACATATGAGTGCAAAACCCTCTCAACACTGTGAGTGGAGACGTTTTTAAAGGGTCCAGATTTTAAGGGGCCCAGATCGGATCCCTACATAACACCATTATGTTTGCATGAACCAAGCTTTATGTGTTTTCAAGCTGATATTTACCTCCAGTGTGTTCTCTACGAGGTTTTACTGTCACTTTTGTAACTTTGTGAAATGTCAGGTCATTTTCAGACATGACTCAGCAGGCCTAAGTGAGAGTGGATATTCATACTGTTTTGAATAAGAGGCCTCCTCATATTGGCGGCTCACAGATATGCTGCCACCTGCAGGCCACAGAAAACACACTCCTTCGTGTTTAGTGTGCTTTTTTTTATACAGGTATACACAGTGATTTGATGAATTCCACTCTTTTGCTCTATGTATTTAATAATTTGCAAATATAAAGACCCCAAAGCAGTTTTCCTGGAATTCAGTCAAACAAACGAAATGTGGAAAAAAAAATCTCTTCTTTCTTATGGATCTGCACCGACATTAAACAGGTTCCTTCTTGGTCTATCCACTACTCTTCCACTATGTATTATAACATTGGTGAGTGGATTTGCATGGCCCTGCACATGCACGCACACACACGCACACACGCACGCACGCACACACACACACACACACACACACCTTATCGTCTTATGTTATAAGCAGGAAAAAAAAGCATTCAGAATCTGTGACTTTTTAAGTATTCACTCTGTGACTTAAAGGGTTCCATCTTGGGTTTGTGAAAATTGGTGTTGCAGTTTTTGTATAATCCTGTTGACAGATCACTAGTGAGAAGGTAATCTGAAGAAACAGGGGGATTAGACAAAATATGTTCCCATGTTTATGTGCTTGAAAACCACTGGAACTGGTTATAGCTTTACAACCCAAAACACTAAGGTGCACCAGGGAAGAGTGCTTCTGTGAACATCACCTAATCTAATTTTCTCTTCTCAATAAAAGTCATAGAATTTCCCCATCAGAGGGATGTACCATATGCCGCAGGGTATACATACAATAATGGTAGCCCCAGTGGGCCGGCAGACGGCTATAGTGTCTATCAGCTTTAGATGACACGTTTTGATAGGAGACTGATTTGGGCCTGAGATACCACAAGATGACTTGAGTCTCCATCCAATCAAGGAGGTGTGAAGAACACCTGCGGACAGTGGAATAAAGTCTGCGGGAAGATGATGACCGGTGTACAGCCACACATCCCAACATTACATTAGCTTTTGCACTGCAATACAATTTGCACTATGGAACACAGAAGCACCTGTGATGTCTTGATGAAGTGTTTTAGGAAATAAACTGAACATTCACTTCAACAAATGTTCACTTTGTCCGGTAGCAAAGAGAAAAAAAAGCTTTATATGTTTTACTTCAAGATATGCTCTACTGCAGCTAATGGAAAGTAAAAAAAAAAAAAAAAAACAAGTTGAAACCTATCGATTCTGGAAAGAAAAGAAAAAAAACACAATACAGGTTTATTATTTGAAATATTGGGTCTATCATTGTTTTTCTCTTGCCGTGGTTTCCCCAGGTTGATGGTTACCACCCAATTGCCTCACATGTGTCTGTCTGGCATCACAAGATTTCCACTGTCCCACCCCAGCTCCATCTCCATAGCAACGGGATCTCTGACCCCGTCTGTGGAATCCTTGACCTGGATGTAGATCAGAGCGGCATCATGGGAGTCTATTGGCTGGAGACTGCGGCTGTACTGAGGCTGTAGAGGAGGGGTGATGGTGGTGGTGATCGGGTGGTTTTTGGACTCGAAGCCCATTTGCCTGTGCTTGTTCTACACTGATCGGTGCAATTTCAGACACCTTTAACTGCTTGTGACTAGCCGTGACTTCCTTTTGAGCAGACCATTGGGGAACTGGTCCCAGTACATAACAGCCCCCCTTACTGAAGTGGCTCATTGCCTGTCGGAGGTAACTGAAAGACTAAATCCTGTAGGGATCTGATTACTCTCCGAGCGTCTGTCGTAAAGGCCAGACTTGTTGCTGGAGTTCTCTCCTCATCGTTGTCCTTGGATATTTGTGAGTGTAATGCTCTTGAGTGCTCCAGATATGCGTCCCAATTTCTTTGACAAACAAATCTCTCACAGTGGCAGGGTCATCCAAGGGGGAGTCATTGTTCAGAGGAGGAACATAGCAGCATCCTTTGAGTTGGACCTCTGCAGTTTTTTCATAGAGTGCCTCCGTCCCCCTGTGGGGCTCACATGGTTCGCCTTGCTCTAAGGCTGGGTGTGGTGAGAACCGGGCTTTCAAAAAACCTCAGTTTTCCCTAAGGTAGGCCTGGGGCAGTTTAGCTGGCCATCAAACAAGGCATTCTCTGAACAGGGTAGAAACGACCCTATCAGGTTTTCCCTGAGGGTCGATACCCCTTACTGTTCTCCATGATGGCAGGTCAGTAATAAAACTTAATTTGTTCACTGTGGTGTTTTAAAGGGCTTGTATGGTCAGAGTGCAGTTGACCTGAAGAGTCCTTAGGTTCGCAAATAAGGAAGCAACAGTGAAAAATATTTGAAACAAGCTGCATTAGACACAAATGTCAGCAGGACTGGTTTACAGACAAACCCCTAATATCTCATAATCTAGTGTCACTGTTTATTATGTGCTCTTCATTATCATTTAGTTATTCATGACCATTTATTACTCACTTGTGTTTTTGTTCTTTGCCAAAAACCTGCCAGATTGTCAGGAAAGCACTTTGGTTAGACTTTAAGAGTGTATTGAGGTGAATCTTCAAAGTACTCTCCATTCGTTGTTGACATTATTTATTCATGTGTTTGACTGTGATGATCTACATCAGAGGACTTACTTATGTCCAAAGAGGCTCAGTTATGAGTCAAAGAGCTTTCAAAATATCAGAGACTTTTCTTGCAGGGAAACCGAAAAAAGATCTACTCACTGATTTCTGTGTGCTTAAAATGTTTTTTTTTTAAAGTCCACATTTGTAAATATGCAAAGTGTGTTTCAAGTCCACAGTTTTTGCATCGAGTATGAAGAGAAGAGGGGTTGGAGAAGTGGACAGTGTAAAACATACAGGACAGGCAGGTCTTTGATGTCATTGTGCTGACAGCTTATAGAGAAAGGAGAAATGATTAAGGACCTGATCCACAGTGACCTGCATTCAATGGATCTCTTCAGACCATTTGGGGGCAGAAAAAAGGCCACAATCCCAGTAACACAGTTATGGAAGGTAGAGGAAGACCCTTAATGACGATACAGACAAGAGTAAGAAATACAGACGAGCACCATGTCAGAATTTGAAACCAAAGAGAAGGAAAAACACAATATGACAAGTGATGCTGAGGTGATGAAGTCTCATTTGTTACCCTTGGTTACACTGGTCATAGGGTATTGTCATCAGATGGTTGTTTGTCCATCCAAAAATTTGCCATGCACTCATAAGTTAGTCTGAGGGTTTTCAAGTGCGCGCATGTTATGTTTTCATCCATAAAATGCTTTTTTCTACTTCAAGTTTTTTTGGAATTTGCATGAAAAAAAAATCTATATTGTCAAAGAGGTCATTTTTTTGTTAAACCTACTTTTATTAGTCTTTGGTTCATTTATTTGTGCATTTCATCTGTAACAGTTCAAAAAGTTTGAATTTGAACCCTCCAGGTGCTTTATATTCATCCCGGCATAAATCCAGTGGATTTTTACAACCCCTTTCAATTCTTTCTTAATTTGTTACATTTTATAACTAGTTACATCACGATATTTGCACATATAAGGTCAAGACTTTCAATGAATATTTCTCCAAATATGCCATAATTATTTGTCAGTAACAGCGGTTATAGTTCATACTGAAAATGTAAAAAAAAATTAACTATGAGCCGATTACCTAAAATGTTCAGTTGTCGGTTGTATTAACAAACTCAAGTGGCTAAATGGGACAGAGTGCACCATGAACAACCTGGAGGGGGTGGGGTCATCTCCATTTAAAGGGCCAGCACAACCTTTCTAGTGTCATTACTCAAAAATAGGGTTGAAGATGGGCCTGTGGAAGTTAATTAATGAAGAATTCAGATCCAAGCATATCATTTACAGTTTATGTAGACCACAGGGAAGAGTTTTAAAATGCATAATTCCATTTAAAAAAGCAAAATATCACTCCTTTAAGAGATTAAGCATCCTTGTCTTACACCGTTTGAGCAGTAAAGATTTAACTCGAAATTTTTCTAAGACAAGAAAACTGCAGTTGTAATAAGATTTTATGTTGCAGAAAAATACACCATAATCTGTAAGTTACCAACCCTTTATTTTCACCAGCAATATTTTTTCAATTATAAAGATTATGACAAAGAACTGCAAGAAAAGAAAAACATTTTCCTTAACAAAAATGATGCCCTGAATTAGTTTTCTTTTACCTTTTTGAAAAATACAAACATACATGAATAACTTCAGATACCAAAACACACAAAATGAGACATGAAATATGTTCATTGTGCACCCATGTATAGTTACTTCAGTCTGGCCCAGCAGAGCTCTGCACTTCAGACAGTAGCAAGTCTGCTTGCTTAAGTCGTGCCTGTATGAAGGGACTTAGAGTGAGGGGCCTTATTGATCGTCTTCTATGAGTGAAGTCCAGGCATTAGTTCCAGCAGGGTGAGTAGACAGCTGTCTGTGAGCCACTCTACTGGGCCTACATAGCAGGGCTGAGTGGAGCTGGGATGTGCACTTTTGATTTTGATCTCCCCAACATCACTTCTATTGACCGACGCACTGTCCTGTGCTTTACTTGCTGAGAGAAGCACTTGCTGAGGCCTAGCTGGAAGCCCGGACACAAGCCACCATTGCATTATCCGGGGAGCTGTTGACAAGCTTGTGATGATGAATCTTCCATGGTCTGCTGAGGCCTAGCCCTAATCACTACTGTCATCTACTGGCCACTGCTGTATCCACTGACCACAGCAATCACAAGTTGGGTTATCATGGTACACAGGGCTGAGAATCCCACTGTTTGTTATCAAGGTGTGTATGTGGGAACTGCAAAGTTAGACACAAAGGTCAATCTGTACTGAGAGTGGTCCACTTTGTTGTCTGCTCAAATGAAATTTTGAAGATAGAAACTTTTCTTTGGATGCCTTACTCATTTATGTAGTTTTAACATGAACACATAGGTGGCACTTAGTATTAATCTTCAAGTCCAACACTGCAATGAAAACCAAGCAAAAATCTTTCATATAGTAGTTTCATTGTATTAGAAAATTTCAGCAGCTAGGTTATCACCTGAATGCCCTCTGCCTACGCAGAAATTCAGACAATGGCCATAAATGATAATAATCTCAATATGGCCCGTGAAATGTAGACTTGAAATTTAAGCATTTAAATATCTCAGCAATGCTTGGTTGTTCATTGCAGTTCAGTGTGACTGTGGCACAACAGTAGTCTTATTTTAATAAAGACGAGTAATGGGTTAAGGGGCTTACCCCTTGATTATGTGGTTTGCTTGCTCCCGTTCTGACTAAGATGAAAACTCCTGATGAATCCTGTTTATCCAGATTCCCCTACAAAGTAACACCTGTGCATCAACATAAAAAGAAATCAGTTATCCATTATTAATCATTAACAAATGGCAATGTTTTCACTAGTAACAAACAATTCTCAAAATGTAAGGCCTGTATGACACAAACTAATGGTAAGTGCTGCCACCTAGTGGTTATTACATAGATTGAGAGGAGGCCTGAAAAATAATCCCAAATAGGCCTGTAAACCAGCCTGTATAACCTACTATTCACCCATCAGAGGTAAGGAGTTCTATACAGATCAGTGATCTTGCATGTGCGCACCATTACTGGATTACAGCCTTTTCCTAGCTCTCAGGAGCCTTTGGCCCTCCTCATAGTCATCCTGGTCCACACTGATCAGCAGGCGGACACCCTCCGTTCCTGCTGCCATCCTCAGGGAGTCTGTAATGAAAACCCCCTTTAGGGCCTCCAGCAGGGCTCCGCTCAGGTAGTCACCCCAGAAGGCCTCGAGGTTGTCCAGCTCTGTGAACTTGATGTCGCAGACGATAGAACCCAGGTCTCTGGCCCGCAGCACTGAGTTCGCTTGGCTGAACAACTCAAACTGGCGCTCCAGGGGCTGCCGCTTGTCTGAGGAGACACTGTTGCGGAGTGCCGACTCATGCTCCAGGTATTCGGCCCGTACACGCAGTCGGATATCTGATAAAGGAAGAGGGGGGAGGAAGCAGTGGTGGAAAAAGGGGTAAGGGTGTGATGATGATGATGGTTCGGATAGAGGGTTGAAGGATCCAGAGTGAATAATGATAGGGAAAGAATAGGGAATCAGATGAATGATGAAGGCAAGGAAGAGACACAGTGAGGAAAGAAATGAAAGCAGACAAAAAGATGATGTGATGGGTGAGGAAAGAGAAGCAAAGAAGTGAACAGTGGAGATTAGACCCACATTCCAGACCAAAAGGGAAGGGGTCAAGTCAAAACAAAGGGAAAGGAAACAAGGACAAGACAAAATCATTAAAAGATCACTTAACTTATTTTTCCATTTGTGTATTTTAAAGCAGTTATCATATGGTGTGTTCAAGGGCACATATTTTCCAATAGGATACCACCCATTACTGTGTGGAGTGAAAATGGACGTTTTCTTTAAACAAAGGTACGAACGCTGCAGCAGAACAAGGACAATTGTCTTATTTGGTGTTGGGGCAGTGGAGCTTTAACAACTCTGTACAAACTTTTCAAGAAATCTTGCTGCAAACCCTTTGTAATTTTTTTTTTTTTCTTTGTGGAAATTAGACATTTTTGAGCAAGAACACGACTATTGCACATTAAGGCCAGTAATGGTGTTCCTTTTCTTCTCATATTATTTAATAATTTTAAGTGTCATCTGTCCACGAGAGGTGATAATCAGAGACAAAACTGATGAATGAGAATTTTCTTTAAGGCATGGGCATGATACATACATCATGGTTGGTTCGTGTATTGAATAGGTTCAACTTATTTTGACACCCCTGGGAAGTTAAGCAAGAACAACAGGGTAATTAAGGTAACTGGAGTGACTCTTTATAGGAGCCTAGTTTTAAATATGCCAGATTTATTGTGTTTAATGCTGAGAACAGATAGCTCCTCGAGGTCCGCAGTAACAGGATTGGCGGTCATGCAACAGCACAGCGAGAAAGATCAGAGGATACATACTGTACTGAGCAAAAGCACCGCTGAGATCGTCCCCCATGTCATTATTCCAGAGCTTGGAGTGGAAACCAGCTGCTGCCGACTCGCTGCAACAAAAATCCATCTGTCCCACTTAAAGCCCTTCAGTGGAGGTCATTTGTTTTGCAACCAGTGACAACCTTTTCACCAAAAACAGGATCAATATTTCTAAATGCAAACAGTTTTTAAATAGCATAACTGCATCTCTAATCTGCAAAACATTGCCTGAACAAAATCTATTTGCTCCACTCTGTAAGACTGACAAAAATAAGTAAGTGGACTCTTAATAAGGAGACAAAAAAATATATGACAACCATTAGAAGCCTAGGGAAGGAGAAGCAAACCACAAGCAGCGGATCTAGTTTGCTCCTAGTTACCATTGTTGTGATTTCTTCTCTTCATCTATTACCTTTAATTAGCTAATGAAGGCACGGTGGGTCCAAAAATAACAAACTCCTACTTATAAAAACGTTCAACAGTTAAACCGGATACATTTCAACATAATGGTCATGTTCACCCTCACTGCATTCATATTTATTTGGGCCTATGGGGAATGCTGCAGGACTCTAGAGGGATAAAGTTTGGAAAATGCCAACATTAGAAATGCAAATGTTGAATTAGGGCATTGATTTTGCATCCGTTAACATTTGTAGGAGTCTGATAACCAAATACTGGCTGTTGCTTTAATGCTTCACAGGACTGTAATTAAATTACTACCAAAAAACCCAAAAAAAACCAAACAGCGCTGAATCAGAAACTTAATGAGTGAAAATGAGAAATGTTTAAAATATTGGTATTAAGTGTCAATTAAAACCCAGAAGGTGCAAAAAGAAAATACAGAATACAGGGGTAGAAGTGTTTTTTTTTCTCTCCCATAAAAGGCATTTTACATGAATGTAAAGCATTTGACATTTCACAAGAATTAAAACATTTGATAGTAATTTCTGATAATTCCCCGTCAATCCATAAACTACATAAAGAGGTTGATAAATTCTAAACAAAACAGTTCCAAATTTAAAGTACCTAGACCCTTCAGATTTTATTGTTTAAAAAGTTGACTATCATTAGAAAGGTAACTGTCTTCATGCAAATCCTTGTGAGAATAGCCACAAAAGCCCTCAGACAGCTTTTGCACTTTCCCATCATACTGAACATTAAGTTTGTTATGAGCCCGTCACTAGTACATATCATTCTAAATACAGAATGGAGATGTTTATCCTCACCAGGTCCTGTGCTGCTTGTGAGGTTAACTGTATGCAACACAGCACAGAGACCTCAGGGACAGACCTGAGATGCTGCACATTTTTTCTTCCATTACAATAACTTAAAAGTTTTTTGTTTTTTTTTGGTGGGGAAGGTCAGTGTTATTTTCTAACCACTGCCAACCCCTCCATATGAAAATAAAATGTGCAAGCTGGAAGGTTTGAAAACATTTTACATCACTGTTTTGTGGCCTATTGGCAAATGAACCATGACAGAAAAGTACTGAGTGAAAGTTATCACAGGGAATCAAACAGGACAATTTCCTTAAATGTTCAGTGTGTATTATTAAGGACATCCACTGGTGAAATTACAGAGAGAAATTACAATTATTATTTTCCCTCACATTTCCCTACAGAGGCTGCAAAAAATACAAAGTCCCTTTTAGCATCCAGTGTTTTTTTTTTTTTTACCATCCTGTTTGTTCTTTTTAATTTAAATGGCAAGTAACGTTGGTCCACATTCAGCCAAAGTAGGGGATGGTACTATAACTAAAGACTGAAACTGGAATGAGAAGAGGAATTACATTCTGTGGACATTCTGACGGTGACAGCTCATTTTAAGGAAAACAAAACCAAACTGATTCGGATTTCCACAGATTATAAACTAATGACCACAATTCTGAATATTATACTCCAATTTTTAAAAATGCTCCGAAAGTCCCTAGATTGTACACACTGAACCTTTAAAAAGTGTAGCAGAATAAAGCAGATAATATTTTTACAGACACAATATGCAGAAGAAGTGAAATATTAAGTTGAACTTTTAACATTAAGCTAAAGTACTGCTGAGAGTTTGACCTTTTGGCTCATTACTTTGTGTGAGGGCTGTGACTACAGTAAACAGCTGCCCTTCATGCAATTACTGTATTTATGGATGGTCTCCATTTCTGTCTCCCCATTTCATACTGAGCAGGATGGAAGTAGAGATAGTGGCACTGAGGAGAAGGCCATTTAAAACCACAGGAACACAGTGATAGTCATTTTGTTAGGGTTACAGAGCACTTCACGCTTCATCAGACACAGAGACATCCACTTAGACAGGACATTAGGAAGCACAGCTTTCATTTTCTCACTTTAAACACCAGGCCCGTTTGGCTTCCTCCATCTCACCCCACAAAAAAAGAAAAAAAAGAGCAAAAAAAAAAAAAAGTTTAAGTACCCATTTACGAGGAGTCACTTGGCACGGAGAGCTTCAACTCTTTATCGATCCGTTTTTCTGCTGAACGACTGACCAAGAGAGTGAGGAGTTAGGGGAGTTTTGAGAGACAGGCGGACAGAACTCTCTCTTTCCCCACAGACAAAAACCACTCTCTCTGTACCATTTTGCGTAGTTTGAGCATTTAGTGTTCGTTCTCTCCCTCTCATTGTGTGTAAGGATACTGTTTTCCTGACACACAGGTTGGTCTGTTTAGAACTGCGAACATAGAGAAAGGAGAGAAAGAGAGAAAGAGAGAAGCACAAGTGGGTTGGATATCTGTCCACTGGGTTGTTTTTCAACAAGCAGGCATGGCACAGCACTCACTTCTCTTAGTTGTAATGAAGTTTGAGTCAGGGCAGTAGCTGGTACTGAAAACTTAATCAGCTCTGAAATACCTTTACTCCAGCTTTAGAATGCAACATGGTCATGTCTAAGTGGGATGCTTGGGACTACTCTTTACCTTGACCAATCCCACTTTATCCTTACCTTCACCAACCCATTATTTAAACCCCGATGATAACATTAATCACAAGCAACCATTACAACAAGCAAGGACCTTCACAAGCACCCCATTTAGATCAAAACAAAACCATTGCTGAGGTAAAGGCACAAACACCTTATTGGCATTTATAACAACAACTGTTATTGTCAGAATGTAATTGAGGCATTCACTGAAAATAATTTAAGGAATGAATCATGACAAGAAACAGTACTTGAGGTCTGCTTAAATCCCAGGGGCCAGCACTGGACTGAACCGCCCTATCTATCTCTGCTCCCTCTTGACGAACACACACAGGATACAGAGATAAGATATAGCAGGAGCTTCCTTCAGCAGAGCACCGATGGTTTTCATTTCTTTTTAGAATTGCTTGAGTAAAGGTTACACAGGCATTTCTTAACAGCTGTCTGTTGGGAGCCATTTCAGATATTCTGACTGCAGGGCCAGTCTTTACAAATAACAGGTAGCTCTGCCCAATTAGCATTCATATTACGCCTACTTTGAGTTGGCAAATTCTCAAACCAGACATAGTGAGGGTGCTGTGAGAGGATGGGAGTGGCCTCAAATGGTTCCCACATTAACATCAAAGCACTTTTACAAACATATGCAAATGTCCAAACATGTCCAACGTTTTTCTGCTTTGTCTTTGCAGGGATGACTAAGATCTCTTGCACCAAACTGAAATGGTAGCAGAACCAGATTTAATTAAACACCGCTCTTTGTATAACTACTAACAAAACTGAACTAGTTGTTCTGCATTTCTTTACAATTTCACTATCCAGATCAATCTGCTGTCACCTCCATCAGAAAAGCTTGTATATGTCTTGCCTTCTGACAGTTAATAAAACACTGCTGAGCAGAGTAAACTGACATTAGTATCCAGCAAATACTTTATATTTAGCCTTGGTGTGGAAAATTGCATTTAGCTGCTCATTTCACACATAATATATTTACAGAGAAAGACTTAGTTCACTCTGTAGGATCTCAAAAAGAGACAAAGTCACATTATAGATTTTAATTCTAAATTTGGATTATTAATGTGATCCAATCTGTTTTCATTTGGTTCACACTCATCTCCATAAATGACAGTGTGAATATCATTGTTGCCCCGCTGTAAACCATGCATTGTAGATTTATCGAACTGGAGCTGGAAACATAAGAATATTAACAAAGTCTTTTGTGCAACCACCAAATTTAACATGGTTGTCAAGGCTATTCTGGCATATATGTCCAGAATTAAGTGAAGGCAGGCTACACGTGTGATGAAGATGAATGGGGGCCAACAAGCATAAGTCTTAGCTTTTGTCTTTTATGACAGCAGCTAGTGAGGTGCCAACACAGTCTGTACATTCATAGCAGAATAGCATTAATTATAAAAAGTCCTGCCAAGACAAAGCAGTAAGTTGGTCTTTTTTGTGGAAATGAGCTGAGTTCACAACAAGTTATAAAATATTATGGTAATTAAATACAAATTTTCAAATATTTTTTCTGTGTATACATTATCTGTGACACTTTTTGGAAATATTTCAAGCTGTTGCTGGCTCTTTCAGTTCTGTAAAATGCTAACACCAACAGCTCTAATCAATTAAATGATCTTAATTAAATGAAATTAATGTTTTCCCATCCATAATCAACATTAGAGGTTTCTTCAAAAGCAAATTATGTTTCCAGTGAGGAATAGGGTGGGGGCAGCGAAATTATGATATACAAGCATCGTATACAGAGCACAGTGGCAGCACAACCTCCCTGCTGTAACAAGGAGGAGAGCCTCTTTTACCTTAGGCATCGGCCCAGACTTGTGAGAGCACACGTGAATGAGGTGATCACGCACAACGAAGTTTGTATGGACAGAGTGACAGACTTTTTTGTTTTGTTCCTCTGTCTCCCCCTCTGTCTCCATGATCCTTTGAGTCTTAGGTTACTCGATCTGAGTCACAATCCTGAGTCAACCTGGTGGGATCAAATGTGGAGTCAAGACAGCAACATGGTGACAGTCACAGGCATATCACTCATCTTGCACAGCTAAGAAGGGACGTCTTCATTGTTAGGTGACTTAAGTCAGAATCAACAGGCCATGTTTGTAATAAGAATGTCTGACCAACTGGCAATGATGGATGACAATTACTGATAAGGTCCGAATGACTGACTAAGCAAACTTTTATCAACAGTGACTTTGATATTAACTTACTGTGCTGAAATTGACTGGCTTTGGTCTTGTGTAACAGGCAGACAAGGACTGAAGCAGCTTTTCAAATAGGGTTAAATTGTTTAAACCAACTACTCAAATTATTTTGTGGGGTTTGCAAGTTGACTTTAGTGATAACTTGTTATCAAGTGTAAACAGATGTGTTGCATCTAGTGGTCATATCATAGCACAGGCAAAGGATAGGACAACCTTGCAGGCCACACCTTTAACAAAAAGCAGCTAAACAAGGTCCAGTGGTTTGGAGAAAAAGGTGAAATGAGGGGTAAAAGAATGTAATGAAGGGTCAGATGGCAAAACAGATCGAGCAAAAGAATCTCTCCAATGTTGCATTTGTAATCAATAGGGGTGTGACAATACACTCAGCTCACGAGATTAGATGATGCACAATATTGGGTTCACAAGAGCGAGACGATATTTCACATTACTGTTAAGAAAATTAAAATGACAAAATATACGACTGGACAAACAGACTTTTTTATTAAATAGTTACAAAACAATGTAGGTGCATTTTAAAATGTTTTACAACTTGCATCCCTGCATGACCTAAGGATGAGCTTCTAACTCTTGAACTTTACACAAATAAAATTAAATATTTGTTTTTTTTAAGTGCAAACAATATGTGTAAAATGGCCTCATATCAGCTGCAATTAAAACGTCGATGTCTCTCATTATTGCCGTGGCTCTGGCACTTGACTCTGGGAGTTTAGGTGCAAAGGCATCTGTCAGTGTTGTCTGGCCTGTAGCCATTTTAATGACAGGTGCAGTGGATTTTAAAAGCGAGGTGTACAATACTATTTTCCTACAGTGCTTACATATTGTCCGTGTATTGTCTGTCACTTGCTTGCCTTTATTATTTCCAGGTGCACCTGCAGAATGCAGAGATCTCCTTAAGTACCGACATACCTCACCTACCTCCTACCTAGAAGTTTGGATCACTTACAGTCGCAGAAGCTTCTGCCCTTACTTCTTGCCCATACAGCTTTTTACTTAAAAGAGAAATATTGTCACAATGTGATCTCGCAAGATCTCGTGGCATGAGATCTTGTCACACCCCTAGTAATCAAGACAGTTAAGGAAATATTGGAAGTTCAAACATAGAATTTAAGAATAAAAGTACCATGGAGCTAAGCAATATAGAAGATGTCAGTGCAAGCAATTTCAGCTCCCATATTTGAATCAGTGGTTGATTTTTTGCTTGAATGCTTGAATTTTTTAATGTGCTGAGGACTTATTAGTCAACTTCTGCATGACAGTTGGCTTCTGATAAGCTGCTGTTTTACTGGTTTGTGGCACACATTAACACTAAAGATTCACTTTCATATAGCACTTTTCACCACCTTATACAAATAGATGTATTCCAGGGATAACTACAGCGGCTAATATAATGCACCACTCTTTTCTACTTCAGACATTGATTCTTGAAGGATTATGAATAGTCTTATAGCAACTGCAGGCAGCATTATATTGCCAGATGGCCATCAACAAGCTGTTGAGTGTTAAGTCAAATAATTTCATGTAGCATACAGGCTTGAGCAAAAGGCTACAGATGTAGCATAATTAGCAGCTGGTTGGTATAAGTCTGTGAGAAGCTATACACAGGAGAGGATTTCTGTAAGTGGCAAACTAGGTAGGGTGTCACTAAGCAGTAACACAGCATCAGTGGGTGGAGTGTAGAGCAAGACAAACACCAACTTTTGAGGATGTACGATGCAAAGCTTTGATGGACAGTGATATGTGCACAAATGCTTTAGCAGACCTGGGTTAGACCCATGTTATGAAGAGCAATCATGCAGATTTAACTAGTGTCCAACAGTGACATATAGTCAGTCCAAAATAGGTTGAGCAGATGTCTGCAGTTTGGAAGTCTTGGTATTAGTAATGCAATCAACTTTCGCACTGGTGACAGCTTTCCAAAGAAAAGCACAAATCAGTGCAACTGAATCATCACTTTGTAATGTAAATTTTAACAAGGAACAAACATTGTTTCAGTACCTAATGATTTTTGGAAGCAATAGATTTAAAAAAAAATAAAATGAATCACAAACCAAAATTCAAGTTTGGTAAGCAAACTGCTTAACCTGAACTGAGGTACTGTGGAACTGTGCATGAACATCAGAATGAAGGAGACAAAGGGAAAAGTGGGTATACTGGAGCCAATGTTTACAGGTCGGAAAAAAAATTGGAGCTTACAGACTACATGTAAAGCAAGGAAAAGTAGAAATGAAAAGCTGTAATTAAGACAAGAGGCTACAGATGAAAACTTAAAGACAGACAGGTTATGAAGGCAGGGGTTGCTCTTACCACAGGACACTTTTTGTGGTGGTGATTGTGGTGATGGTGGCAGTGGCAGTGCCTGGCCCTGCCTGCTTGTTTTCTTGGACCTACGGCTCCAGCCATTTCCCCTTTTCTTCCTTCTCTTCCTGGGGGATGGCCCAGGCATAGGAGGGTAAATGCCTGAAAGAGAAAACCTATAATTAGAAATCTTTAGGAATGAGGACAGTAAGTAAATCACCTTGACCAAAAGGTTGACATTATCAAGACCTTCTTTCAAAGTTTTAATCATGACTTGATTCTATAATTATTCTATAGGGAAAACTAACTCGGCAGCATACAGTATGTGCATATTCATTGTGTCAGAGCAACAAATTAAATACATTTCCATCAAGAGACACTTTCCTTTTCATTACAGTACACAATAACGTGTTACATCTCTGGACAGTTCTTTTACACGAGTAACCAAAAGGCACATGGAATCTCCATAAACCCTAGTTCTAAAGAGCTATGTTGTATATTACTATAGCACACTTACCAGTTCTCCATTGCTGGGTGAAAGATGAAAAAGGTATTTCAGTCTGTCTGCAGCTTTGTTGCATTCCAAAGGGGCATGGCATTTCTCTTTTCTCTATTCCATACCTATGTTGGATTCTTTCTGGAGATACTGAAAGTACACAAACATGGCACAAATATTCATCTTCAATACAAGACAGGAAAAAGACAACAGGCATTCTACTCTACATGGTCTTATAATCAGGTAATGGGCATTCAAATGTAACCTTACCAGTCCTCCTTTTCTTGTGGGACACCAAGTGCACTAGGTCATGTCGGGTGAGGACTCGGAGTAGTTGCAGAAGTGGTTCCAGGCTGCCATCACTGAGGTATCCTCTCTTTTCCAGTTCTAGCAGCAGCTCAACGCCACTTTTTGGCTTGTAAGCAGAGACCAATGGAGGCATGGATCTATGGGCATGCTGTCGTCTCCACACTTTTAACAGCTCTGGACTTGGAGCTACTCCACAGATGTCTGGATCACCCTCATGGGGCTCAACAGTCCAGCCACCTGGGTCGAGAGGATGTGGTGCAGTGCAAGTTTCATTTAAGAGGAATGACAGCACCTCAATGTCAGTCTCTGTCAGCTGAGAACCAACTATTTCAAAGACTTCATGGAGCGACAACATCCCATAGTAGTTGACACACTCCGTTTCATCCCAGAAGTGCAACTCCTTGAATGGGTAGCCTGGGTGATGCGCTACAGCCATAGTCAAGGATTACCTGCAGCCCCTCTTCAACTTCCAACCTGTGCCAAAATTGTTCAGAAAGAGGATACAAAAATTATATTAAAAGTACACCTTTCATAGGGAACTGTCACTTTCTAAGTTTAATAACTGACAAGGTATTCATCATGCCCACTGCCATTAAAGTTTACAGACCTCAATCTAATACTTCAAATTTCCTTTTTTTTTTTTTTTTTTTTTTTTATTAAACACGTTCAACATCATTTGAACACTCTTATTTTAACACCTCTGTGTAATGATTCATTCTCTGTTTCTTTTTATTTAATTGAGCTGATTAAAATGTTAATGTCCCCCTGGTGATCAATAAAGATCATCTGTATGTGTAATGTCCAGCTCATTTAGATTTATGACGAGTAAACTCCACGAAAATGGAAATAAATTACAATGTTCCTTTTCGTGTATCTTCACTTATCAAAGTTAATCAAATGTTATACATCATTAAGTGAAATGTAGCTAGTTTTGCATGTAGGTTAATGTTTGTGAGCCTTAAAATAGAAGTGTCCACTCGTACAAGTCGGTAAACTCCTTGGCATTAAAATGATATATCGTTTTGCAATGTAGTCTTGTGTTTAAAACATTTCTTCATCTAAAACTATGCTAGGTGTTAGCTAAACACACCAGCTAGTTTTGTGTGCTACAGCATATAGCTAGCTAAATGTTCTGTGTACGTAAACGTGACAGCGATACGTTTGTTTTCTTATCAACAGTGTCTCGCGGCCTGTTAAAATGCTAACAAGTCCTACCTATTTTCGCTGTCAGCTCGACACTGTCTTACAACGAAACTGTAAAGTGTCCGTGGTGAATGTATAACGTCGTCGTAGCTTCGAAGAATGTCCCTTAAAGCAACTGGAGGCCAAAAAAAATCGGTCGTTTTTTTCAGATGCCCAGCAGCAACAGCAACCGGTGGAGCAAATTACCCCCTGGACGCATTACGTAACCAGTCACGTTTCTCTGAGGAAAAACAAAACAAGGATAGAAATTCATATACGGCAGCTGGTTGATGAAATATTTACTCTCACATTCATACATACAATCGAACCTTGTGCGCACAGACATTAATAATACACATTCAGTCCACAGAAGACTTGAAATTCCTTTACATTTGTCGTAATACGGGTGTTATTTACAAGCTAGCAAGTATCGTTGTTAGCTGACAACTGCAATGCGCCCTCATTGCAGGTTTTCGACGTAAAACGACAATGTGACACTGAGCCAGAAATGTTCAATGTATTTTCGAGACAATTTGTAAACCTATAAAGCGACGTGACCACTCACCGTCTGCTTCCTTACTTGAGTTGCTGATCTGGCAACTCTTCTTGATGCCCGTCCCGAACTGACAGCAGCACAATAACACAGACACGGACCAATCACAGCTCTCCGCCCGCGCCATGACGCCATTTACTGATCTGGGATCAGATTTTCTCAAGTACCTTCTCATCCAGTCTCCGCAAATGAAAAACAATAAAGCAGATCCCCAGTCAGATTTGTTTTTCCCCACAGTTTTAACTCTCTACAAAAACATGCCCATTGTTTTCTCACATAATATGATTTCCACCATATATATTACTTTCATTCTCATTTTCAGCAGCACCATTAACATTAGAGGGATGAAAAGTAAGAACAAATTGCAAGACAAATGAGTTTATACGGTGTCAAATCAAACTGCAAAACCGAAATAGTTCAACAAACCAATGTAATTCCCTAAGTCCTCAATGGGGGGCGTTGTTTCCCCAATGACAACAGGAAGTAAACTAATTTTCCACCCTGCTTCCACATCACATCCGTCTACAACAATAGCAACAGAAAATACCGAGCACTTTCTAATGTGAGTATTTTAAGAAATTTATCAAACACGTCTTCTGCTATTTATTTTAAGCGTTCCACCGCCTGTATTGTATTATGATGTAATTTTAGTTGCGTTTTCTATCACTTTGGATCTGAGTATTATTTTAGTTGCATCAACGTTAGCCGTGATGCTAGCTAAGACAACCCCCCAAAGTTATATTTTTGATACAGTAATCTTAATTTTTAATACATCATCTAAATCTTCTGGCATCATACATATTCTATAGTCATTTTCTGTCGACAGTTTCTTTAATGTCCTGTGTGTGTTGGTGTGGCAGTGACCAAGCCCTTTGTTGACTCAAATTTTCCACTAAGGCTTAGTCTCTGTAACCCTCTGACAAATCTGTGGAACTAGGACTGTGAAGTTGTACATTTTGGAAACTGTTCTCACTCACTTTTAATATGTTACTCAACAGAAGATGCTCATTGTTTTGTCTGTACCTTTTGTATGACTTGATCATTCAGAAGATATTGTATTATTGAAGCCAGTAGTGAAATGTCAGTAGAGTCCCTGGTATATTTTATGGATTCGTCTATTCCCCTACATGTGTCTGACACCTTTAGTTGATCATCACTTTTCGGTTTACAATTGCTAATACATCTCCTGTCCAAAAAACCATGCATATTCAAGTGTGTGAGCTTTTTAAGCTTCTTCAAATAGGTACAAAATTCAGTGTTGCAAAGCTGAAAACTGATCTTATGTGAAGTTGACTAATTGAGGACAGGAAAGGGATGTTACTGATATATGATAATTTTACACAATATGATTCATTACTGTATATACTAAACAGTAAATGAAGTGATTAAAATGAACTCAACCATAAACATCTACAACAGAACAGTAATAGTGAAACGCTAGCAGAGACCATTTCAACAGATTGTGGATACTGCAAGTACAAGTACACAACTTTTATACTGAAAGAAGGATATTCACAGTGAAGTGTTAGTACTTCTATGTAAAACATTTAAATATAGGATCTGATGACATCTTCCACCATTAATTAATGACAGTCTGACACCTGAGTTTTGGTATAATTAAAAAAAATAATACCCTAATTTTTTCATTTGACTTGTGTAAGCAATGTGTTATTTTTTAATTAAATGAAATAAATGTTTTTTTTAGCAGCCATAAGTTACATTAATCCAGTAAAACCTGAACCATTCAATCATTGATATATCATATATATATATACACATTTCCATGTGTGATTTTCAATTTAGTATCATATTTGATACATCGGGTCTTAATACTCAGATATTATTATTTTTGAACAAACAAAAACATAATATAACACAACTATTTCTAAAATATTGATATTCATTTTCAAAATTGGCAAAGTTCTGTCTCCTGACAGTCTTGTTGTGTCACTGGAAAGGCCTCTGGTGAACGAATTCCTTGCCCCTGGTGGGTGATCCATGTATTGTATGTATCCAGTTGTATACATCAGGTGTTTTGTGAAAAAAAAAAAAAAATCACACTGATCATGTAGAGGGCTTCAAAACTCATGTATCAAATATGATACGTTCTGCATTATAGGATTAATTAATGTAAAGCAATGAAAATACGATTCATGATCAGCCATTGTCAGTTAAACATTAAACAATAAAGAAGACAAGTGTAGACATACAGTATAATACATTTCCTACATAGATCTCTTATTGTGTTGATGTATTATTGTAATAATTTGTTCTTTGTTATACTTACCCATATGTACGTGTTGGTAGACAGTCTGTAGATGCCATCTGGAGCCCCAAAGGGAGAGAACAGTCTTATAGACATGGACAGCAAGGCTGGAGATCTGTTCAGTGCAGAGGATGCACATCCAACGGGCACAGGTGGAGGTGGGGTTTTGGCCAGGTAAGGGCTTATATATAACTTATACTACATTTCAAATGACAGTACAGATCACTTTATTGTCTGGTGTTCATGTTTTTTGTTAATGTGTTTCTGTTTTATTTGACAGGCTGTGGCTACCCAAAGGTTTCTCGGCCACTATGGCTAAAGAATGGATTGACAAGCGCAGGGTTTCCATTCGACCTTGGGCTGGCTTTGTGGACCAACGCAAGTTTTCAAAACCCCGTAACTTTGGGGAGCTGTGTCAAAGAGTGGTGAAGAATGTCGAAATCTACAACAGCAACTATACCTTCATCTTCCTCGGTCTTATTCTCTACTGCATGTAAGGCCAACAAGGGGTTCTTGTTGTTTCTACCTCCTGCTGCAGGCTTCTTCTTCAGTCTTTACTATGTGTTTACTCTGACAAATTTTTAGGAGATGAGAAATTAGTTGCAAGTTTTAAATAAATTCTAGTACTCCCATACTAGTACAGTAATTATCCCACTGTTTACCCTCCTCAGTATAAGTTCTCCAATGCTGCTGATTGCCTTGGCTGTGTTTGCTGGTGCCTTTTATATAATCCACCTCAAGTCCCTGGAGTCCAAACTGGTTATCCTTGGTAAGAAATTATGCTCTGCCTTACATTCCTTTAACAGTATGTCTGTTAAATAATATTTAGTATATAGTATTTGTTGTAGTAATGGGCAGTTAACTTTGTGAAATAATGTAGATTCTTTGTTTTGTTTCACTTGCTTACTACTTAAGGATGAGCTTGAGGGCGTCGCAAATGGACAGCCCACTACTATTTGCTTCATAACATTTGAACCACACAAGTTTAAGACAACAAATATTACACATAACTTGAAAGGTCTAAATGCCATCTTAAACATATTCAAAGGGCAAAATTTTGTCTCAAATATTTTGATATGAAAAATATCAAAAACTACTGCATCAGAGCTGGACAAAAAGTGAACTTTTTTTTTTGCAAGAATTACAAAGTTCTCAAAAGTGAAGTTCCTTTGACATTTTTATCCTAAAAGTTATTCAGTGTATACTTTAAACCGTCTATTTTGCAACCTAATAATTGGTTAGAGGAAAAAAAATATTTTATCCTACTCAGATAGAAAGAATTTTGAAAAATGACACTGATAGATAAACATTTTTATGTTAATTATTAATATCATATACGTTTTTCTTTTTCTTTTTTTTACAATATGCACAACATACAAATAATTTCAACATTATATTCAAATGTATTTTGCGTAGACATGCATTAATTAATTTTCAATGCTGTGTGTTTAGAATATGACTTAAGTAATATAATTGTCAAATATCAGTGTATTTGGAATGAATTTAGTTTGAGAGTTTATCAAATGAACCCAGAATGACGGCAGAAAACTTTGTCACCTTCTAAACATTCACACTCATGAAACTCCTCGATATTTTTTTTCCACACATTTTTTCTCATTTCAAAGTAAATTTTCATGAAAATAGAGTAATTACCTACCCAAAAATATAAGTTTGGTGTAGATTATTGCAATTTAATTTTGTTGACCAAATGTTAACCTTCCCTTGACTTTGCCCTTAAATCTTTTTTTGTTGTAATCAAACTAAATCAAATATATGTCTGGTGTATTTTTAATGTTTTATCATTGTGAATATAATATCCCATTGAATTACATTTGGTGCCAGTGAATTTACAAGGACCACAAACTTCATGGTTTTTGAGTGTTTTGTATCTCGAAACTCTACTTTTATGTAATGATTTTATTAACCAGGCAAAGAGCTGACAGTCCCTCATCAGATGAGTCTTGCTGGTGCCGTCTCTTTACCTGTGTTCTGGCTGGCAGGAGCTGGAGCTGCCGTCTTTTGGGTTCTGGGTAAGTAACTAATTACCCAACAACATTAGTTAAGATTGAGATTCTAACCATGCTGAAATATTGGTTGTGTTTGCATGTACTGCTCTTATTATGAGTGCATTTGATATGTGATATTTTCTAAAATGAGAGTCTCTGGACATTGTGCCTGTGCAATGAATGTAATATGACTGTGATTGAATACTGTCATTACCTGTCTTCTGTAGTGTGCTTTCCCTTCACATTTCCCATTTCCCTTTCTTATTTCTTCTCTCAGGAGCGACACTGTTTGTGATTGGCTCTCACGCTGCTTTCCGTGAGCTGGAGGGATCTGACATGGAAGAGCTCCTCATGGAGCCCGTATGAGGAGCAGGCTGAACCCTCAGCAGGCGCTGGTTGTCGATCAGTCTTCAAATAGAACCCATAATCACAATAGGGGTTGAGGGGAAAATGCTCCTTCAAGTGTTCCCTCACTATGTGTGTATCCTCCATACTCTCTCTTAACTTGTACAAAGAAATCACCTTTTCTTGCCTCCTAAATATTTCCTGCTACAGACCTTTTAGACTTAATTCATATCAGTCATCTTTATGTGGATAAAAATCCTTTCTTAATGCATATTTAAGCACATTAACCTATAGACTATCGGCCTTTCTCTAAATGTTTATATATCTTGGATGCCTCTGCTTTGTGTCTCTTGCCTCTTTTAGCTTCCTGATACAATAACATATCCTTCAACCTTCTAATCTCCTGGGCTGATCTGTGCTATACTCACAACTGTAGATATCTCTGGAATCAATGTCTGAATCAGTGCTATTTAACATTAATGTTGTTTTCATGTGATGATGAAACACACAATGCAGAACATTGATTGATTAATGTTGATATTTCAAGTGCCAAGCTTTAAAATATGTTTTTAATCATCATGTACAAATACTACTATGTAAAACAAAAGAATGCAAAAACAAAGGTAATTGAGATGTGTTACTAGATTTCAGTTAATGAAATGTCTAAGAAGGTCACTACTTTGTTATGTTGTGTTGGGAACAACGTGGTACTGACTATACATATGTATATTTATCAGCTCTGCTTTCAGTCTTCAGCTATGAAGAAAAGTCTGTAAACCTCAATATTTGGTTTTTTTTAAATCATTCGTTTATATTTCAGCATAAGTTGGGTTTTTTGTATTTAAATTACATTCTGAAGTGCAATAAACTGATACTAAGGTCACTAGTCTTTATGCACCTTTTTACTTAAGTAGTTTGTGTTCAGTCAAAACATTGTAGCTGACTTGTGTTTGTGCATGTATGGCAGAAGTTGCAGTGAGCTTAGCAACCCCTTACCACTTAGTCTGTACATTTTTTCATTATTCTGGTCCAGTCTAAACACAGAGGAGTAGTACAGTTGCAGCCCTTGTGGCTCCTCTTCTCTATCTAGCACACTGAACAGTACAGCGCTCACCAACCCCCTCTTGTCCCCCTATGGTCCCCCTCTTGTCCCCCTTTTCATGTGACCCCTGTGACCTGTGCTCTGTGACAGCACAGCGAGAGGACCCCATGCTCAGGTTGCCATGGCAATGACCTTGGAGGGCCCCAGTCAGACATACACTCGTCCACAGACACACTCGCTTACACACTGCGGCAAAGGCAAGCGATCGATATTCTATTATACGGTGGGTGGTGAAGGGGGAGAGAGGGAGAGAGGAGAGTCGCACTGCAGTGAGCTCACTGCAGAGACACAGGGGAAATTAGAGAGAGGGTGAGAGTGTGAGTGTGTTTGTCAGTGAGAGTGACAGCAAGTGGGTGTGCATGTGTGTGTATGTATGAGCAGTGGACGCTGCATTTGTCATTGGACAGTGGAGGAACAATGCCAGAAAGTTTTTGTTTGCCTCACCCAGACAGACATGCTCTACAAATTTAGATGCTGAGAGCAGAATTTCCTCTTGGAACCCCCAATCCAAGCCATTCACCTTATGAGGCAGTATGTAATGTATAATTTATTTGATTTGTGTACTAGTAGGTGGGTAATATGATGTTCATTTAAAATAGATGACTCGTGTGGCACAGAGGGGCAACACAATTACAGCATGTCCCCTAAAGATTAGAGATATATGGCCTTGCTTTATTTTGCAGGAATTCTTTTGTTGTGTTTTTATTTGTCATTTATTAATTTCACAACTTGTAATGTGTTCATTGCCACACCCATCATGTATCATTTTTTATTTATTATAATCATGTTGAGTTTGGGAAGTTGTTCTGTACGTGACAGTCTGTCCTGCTGACTGGCTGTTTTCCCTTTTGAAGCTCAATTGTGTTGATGTCAGACAAAGGTGACACATTTAGAGCGGTGTGGTGCATTAACCTGGCATGCAGCCAACTTTTCCTATGGCACTTGAACATTATGCAGTTGGGTTGCAATTAAACTCACAACACTAGGTGGCATCCTATCCTCGGGGCTCTATTCATTCATATGTGTCAGCACATGATCTACTGTACAACTGACAAGTTTTTTCTATTTGTTAATTCAGACATTTATTTCAAGTGTAATAGAGTTTTATCTGTTTGACAGTGAATTACTACACATTGGGATTTGTAGTCCATAATTATGTCAGTCTATGTCCAAAACATCATAACTATATGTGGTGCAAAACTGCATAATACACAATAATGCAGTCTAATGCAAACTGTAATGTCCTGAGCTGCAATATATCAGAAAAGACCCTTTCCATCAAAAGTTAAAAACAGAAATGAAGACACACAAACAGAGATAGGTTGTATTAAATGTTCTAGATGTTTTATTGGTGTTGGTTTCATTTATTTGACACACATGTTCTACTAGTTGTGTATTTTTCTCTTGAATTTCAACCGTTGTAGCCATCTGAGTTACAGTAGACCCAGCCCGAGACCGCTGGCCCTTCACTGGTCTCCAATATATACATGCACACAACCCTGGGTTGGACCGGGTCAACACCATGACCTGGATTAACCAGACCTCGACCCAGTCCAGAAATGAAACCCCAGGCACATGGACTCATCATCACCACTCAGCACATCACAGCATACTGCACCACATCATACCAGCACACCTGCAGTGACAGGAACCTGAAAGCCTTGGTTGGTGTCTCATGTTTTTTGATAAAAACACAACCTAAACCCTGCTCTGCTGTTATGTTTTTTATATAATAGCCTCCTGAAATACCAGCAAAAATAACTGAAACCAAACAAACAAGGAGACAGGTACTCTTGCTTTTTTTTTTTCCCTAGCTTCATCATGAATGTCTCTCGAGCTGTTTTTACAACATGTGTATTTCGATTGTTTCATTTAAATTCAGTATAGAATTATATAGTTTTCCTAGAGCACACAGAAAGATTGAGTTTATCAACTTGGGGGGGTGTATTGTTTATTAACAAGGAGGATAATGGTTCACACATTGCACACAAACAGAGACAAACAGGGCAGGAGGGAAGGGAGGAGAGGGGTGTGAGAGACAGGAAGGGAAGGAGGGGTAGGGGGTGGGACAGGACGCAATGGGGTGTGCTTTGTTAGGCCTAAATAAGGAGAAGCAGCTCTCACACACCCCCCCTCCGATCTTAGAAATAAAAAAGACAAGTAAAATCATTGAACCCCCCCACCAACCCACATATTAAAAAAGAAACAACAACACTGTGGCCGTTGAGAACAGAAAGAAGGAAAATGGACACCGTGAGAAGGACAGGGAGGTGACCACTCCACTGGTCCTCCACAGACAGGAGACGGAGGCGAGAGGTGGCAGTCGAAGTGGTGTCAGCGGTGAGGTCTCACTGTATGATTTTATGTGTGTGCGAGATTGGAGGACAAGCAAAGGGTTGGCGAGGTGGGGCAAGAGGGAGGAAGGAAGGCATGGAGAAAGACGAGGGGACAGGGGCAGGGGGGAGGCACAGGAAAAACAGGGAGGGAGAAGGAGCAGGATGGCCCTTTTTTGCAGAGCATAGACACTCCCTTTGTATCCTTAGCTCGTTCAAATCTACATACACAATATGCAGCTGCCGTTTGGTAGATATATTGGTTTATGTACACAGCAGTGAGAGAACACATGCAAAGAGTATCATAGGAGAAACTGGGAGACGGGGAGGGGCGGGAGGCGATGTAGAAAGTTGTAAAGGTGCTTTTGCTGTTTTTAATCTTTGGGGCAGTTGTGATGAAAATTGCTTCGAAGCGGTTTTTGTCTTTAAAGGGGCGGGGCGTCTGAAAATGTGTCTTGCCAGGGATGGAGTGACAGAAGGGAGAAATAAGTGGAAGATGTAGGGGGTTTGAGCAAAGATGCTCTTTCGATCAATAATATGTCTCCTTTTCCACCCAACCTGGAACACAAATAGAAGAAAAGACAGGAAATGGTTAATTTTACAATGTGCTGAATACAACACAACTGTCAATTAAAATAGAATTAGGTTATAAAAGTTTGGTAGACTCAAGTTACATCCACACTAATATAGTACTAATTCATTTCGTCTTAAAGTCATTTCATTTTAAAATTGCAGAAAAGCATAATACAGGACTGCGGGGGGCTGATGACACTCCAGGAATTGTCACAAATTGCTCAAGTAACAGCTCGCCTGCTGTGAATGTAATCAGCAGCATCATGATACAGTGCAGCTGCTTGCAGAGACAACAACAACAGTAATGCCTTTAATTTTGTATCTATGTTAAATGAACAGCTTGTCGTTAAA
The DNA here is from genome assembly GCA_029814465.1 of Ostorhinchus cyanosoma. Lineage (NCBI taxonomy): Eukaryota > Metazoa > Chordata > Actinopteri > Kurtiformes > Apogonidae > Ostorhinchus > Ostorhinchus cyanosoma. Next base: position 13,484 of record JAPTYQ010120392.1, on the reverse strand, counting down.
GCTGACTTGTTTTCTTGTGAAACATGACATGGTGAATTAGAGCACGACGCAGTACCTGAAAGTCTCACTTTCTGCATATTCGGATGACACAGCAACAAAACTAAAACAGAGTCCAATGTGTTTTCCAAAGGTGAGAGTTAAGATGGCGCCTGTGACTGGCATCGCCGCTGCGTCTCGTCTTTTGTCATTAATGTTTGTTCTGTCACTTTCTCAAGCCCTATCAACCTGCACTTTGAGTGTGTGCTATGACCACACTGCGCTGCTACAAATTATGTCTAGTCCAACCAAGGTAACCTGGGAGTTTTCTCTGACAAAACTATGTCCTTGGACTGTCACCGTAAGCAGCTAGTAAAAACTGCTTTTATCACTTGTGGAATATTTCAAAACTGAGGTCTGTGGTTTCAAAAACTGAAATGGAGATGATCATACATGCTTTTGTCTCTTCCTGCCTTGATTATTGCAATGTTCTTTTTATGTGCTTAAACAAAAAAGCTGTTGATCATCTACAGTCTGTGCAAAATTCAGCAGCACGGCTTCTAACGGGAACCAAGGTACCCCAGTTTAATATTCTCTCCACTGGTTCCCAGTCAGTTTTAGAATTCAGTTTAAGATTTTAGCTCTTACCTTTAGAGCCCTTCACGATCAAGCCCCTTTGTACATAGTTGAGCTCATGAGACCCTTTTCTCATGCTCATTAATGTCATCAAACCAGACTCTTGATGGTTCCTCACACCTAATTTAAAACCCAAGGAGAGCACTCCTTCCAAGCTTTCTCTAACTCTACATAGCATAGAGTACATTGACTTCTTTAAGAAGGAGCTTTAAACTTATCTTTTCAGTCAGGCGTTTAGCCCAGTTTGATGTTTTTTCTTTTTCGGCTTGTGTTATTGTCTGTTTCTCTGTGCCATGGTTTTGTTTTTATCTTGGTGTATGTATGACATGTTATTCTCAACTGCAAAGCACTTTGTGATTTTATCTGTGAAAAGTGCTACACAAACAAAATTTTCTTACTTATAACGGTGTCCATTTTAGGGTTTCTAAAACACTGTAGTGGTATGGATGCTAGTTATAAACGTATTAGTGTGGATGTAACCTTAGGAAATTAATACAAACCTCCAGGGTTTCGGCGGAGGAGAAGTTTTCGGACTTCATCATAAACAAAGATGAGAAAACTATAGGGGAATGCACAAAACCACCAGGTAGGCCTGTGGGAAAAACCAAGAAAGCATAAGAATTGACAAAAAACACACAACACAAAACACACACCCAACATATTTCACTTAGATTGACAGCCCACATGTGGTAACAAAACCTACTTTAAGGGGTACATCCTGAGTGCCACATCCATGCCTGGGCAGTAGGACAGGAAGGCAGCCAGGGCGGTTTCTTCGAATAAGCCGAAGATCAAAATCTTATTCCTAGGATGAGAAACATACAAATGTTAAAGCAGCAACAGCACACTGCATTATGCCTTTATAGACAACAATACACATATTTATAAAGCAAAATTAAAATCTTATTAGCGCAACATAAATTCAGTGCCACCTATTGTACTCACTTCATGCCTTGCTGGAATACAGAGTTACGTCTGGTCTTGCAGATGATGACATCCGCCCACTGCACTACTACAATACTGACAAAGAAGGCTGTGTGGCACGTGAACTCCACAATCTTCCTCTGTTCGTATGTCTGAGGAAAAAGATGTTTAGAGATGAAGTACAGACATCTTGAAACTACAATTCAGGTTTTGCATGCATAAACTAAATACTTACCCACTGCTGACCATAACTGTCCTCCAAGTCATTTACGCCTCGGTCGTCCCAGTTGAGTCTAATGCCTACTAATCGGGCAGGTAGGAAGCCATTTTCAGCCATGATGACAAAATAGGCGAAGAAACCACCCAGAGCCTGGATCATACCTGAGCAAATTCATACAGACATAGAGATTATGATGGAGTTGTTTTAGATTTTCTAAATTCCTAAATCTAATTTCTCCAACACATTGTACAAACAATAAGACCAAAGATAATCCTGCTTTTGTTGTTTGTGGGCAACAACATGGGATAAAAATGATTTTAACACAAAATTACTTTCAGGCAACTGAGATCAAACTTCAATAAGGATCAAAGACAATTCACACCCTGGATCAGCTGTAGCAGACTTCAGTTAACCTACCAATTTGTCCATAGGCAATGCTGATAAGCCTCTCATTCACCAGCTTGTCCCTGAATGGGTTCCTGGGCTGACGCTTCATGATATCGCTCTCAGCTGCTTCATAAGCCAAAGAGATGGCAGGAACCTGAGGGAAGAGCAAGAAACGTCAACTTTTAATGTCGTTATGTTACATGACATGACACATCAACAGGAGGTGTATACATTACTACCAGTGTGACCATAAAGCTACATTGACATGACAAAGACAAATAGTTTAAACAGGTTTTACCATGTCAGTTCCCAGGTCGATACAGAGGATAGTGATAGTTCCCAGTGGCAGAGGAATGTTGACAATAATGAACAATAGGAAGGGGGTGATCTCTGGGATGTTGCTGGTCAGGGTGTAGGCGATAGACTTCTTCAGATTATCAAAGATCAGACGACCTGAGGGGCAAGAAGAGACAGGTCAAATCTGTCCAAAAATGATGAGTCTATAAACTCAGAACCATCCCTGCTGAACTCGGAAAGCCATAACAATAATCTTAACTTTTTGTTCCTTTAGTTGATATTCACAACAAATGAACATCACACATTAATGCCTCATTTCATCTAGTGCTTCTCAGACTCTCCATTTCCTGTCGAGTTTTGCTTTCTTCTCACCTTCTTCCACTCCAGTGACAATAGAGGCAAAGTTGTCATCCAGTAAGATCATGTCTGCAGCCTGTTTGGACACATCAGAGCCCGAGATTCCCATGGCAACACCAATGTCAGCCTTTTTCAGTGCAGGAGAGTCATTCACACCATCACCTGTCACAGCCACAATGGCTCCCTGGGTGAAGAACAAAAGACAGATATAAGCAAATAAGCAATCCCTGGAGTCATTACTTAATACATAAGATGCAAATGAGTCTATTTACAACAAACACACTTTTTCAACATGTACTTTGGACAAACACTTTTTTTTAGACTGACTCATATTTTACTTAGCAATAGTATTCATTGTATAAAACTTAAACATAATAAATAATACAATAGACTAGGGGATATTTCAACATCTCTCTCTGTTGTGTGCAGGTAAGAGGATTCTCAATTACAAGCTAAATGGCGCCATCTGCTGTTGAAAAAATATAATGCTGTATTATATCATTCAAACCTCTGTGAACTATTAGACTATTTCATTGATGAGAAATTAAGAATACAAAACATTTAAGTCCTGTATATCACTTAAAATTCAATGTCCCGACCTGTCTCTGGCAACCCTCTACAATGATGAGCTTCTGCTGTGGAGATGTTCTAGCAAAAACAATCTCTGTGTGATTCCTCAGAATGTCATCCATCTGATCCTGTGATAGATCCTTTAGGTCTGTGCCATGGATCACACAGGCCTTGGCATCTCTGAACAAAGACATTAAGAAGATAAGGTATGTGGGTCTTAAAGCATGACATTTTCCTTGACCTTGTGCAGCTTTTCTGTGTGTTTTTGTCTGCATTCCTTACCTGGGGTTGACTTGGCTGACAGGTATGTTGAGACGAGCTGCAATGTCCTCGACTGTCTCGTTGCCCTCGGAGATGATACCCACTCCTTTGGCAATGGCCTTGGCTGTGATTGGATGATCTCCAGTGACCATAATGACCTATGATGTCAAGAACAACAAAGATGGTGTTTTATCACGTGATCACAATATGCTTTGAGGACTAGCTCGGAGGTGTGTAAGGATTAAATACAGGTAGAGCAAATTAGCTCACCTTGATACCAGCAGATCGGCATTTGCCAACAGCATCTGGCACAGCAGCACGGGGAGGGTCGATCATGGACATGAGCCCAACAAAGCAAAGGTTGTCTGTCTGGAAGTTGACATCATCGGTGTCGAAGGCAAAGCCCTTGGGGTACTGGTCCTCTGGCAACAGCAAGTGGCAGAAACCTGTGGAGAGAACAAATGTGTGAGCAATTAAGTCATACAAGATGCATAAGAATGAATCCAATTTAGTCAGGTCGTCTGACTCTCACCTCTGATGTAATTTCAAGTATCTGATATTAAGGAAATAAGAACTGATTATTGGGTTTTTAACTTCTTCAAAATTCTTTTAATCCAAAGGTTTATTTTTATTGTTTATCACAATCATTTTTTAATCAATCCATTTTTCTCTTATCTTTTATGTCCTGATTTGGTGGAACTTGGAGCACTTTTATTTTATCATATCTTGTCAACTCATGTCTCAACTCATGTGGGTTCGTATTACATATCATTATGTTTTGAGAAATGTTAAAAGGATGTCATCATCTAACTGTGAAACAAATCTACCTTTGGGTATAAATAAACCTGAATGACCAATTGAATAAGGGAGAAGATAAAGTATTAAGAAGGCAAATTAAATCTTTGCTGGTAAGAGATTGAACAACTACTACAAATCATTCTTACACTGGCCCTCTGTATCCTCTATCATCTACAGTGCCTTTAACACCTCTCCAGTTAGAGTTATGTAAAAAAAAAAACTTATTAGACCATCAAAAGTCATCAAAAACAATGGTTGTGGAATAAAATACTAAGTCCTGTGTGTATCATGTGACTAAGACAGAAAAGAAAAGATGGAAAGCCTAAAAGCATTGTTTTTGTCAGTACAATGCCATAGCTATTGATGTACGAACTGAAGTGATTTTGGTTATTATCAAGAAAACACAGAAAATGGATAGATATCAGCTCTGAAATTAAACTCTTATTAGCTATTGGCTATTTGTCCAAACAAATGTACCTTCAGTTGTACCAGGCATTAAAATGATCAAGAAATTGAAGAAACCAAGGATGGTCTAATAATTTTTTCCATGACTGTACATCTCTTACCCAGTACTCTCTCTCCCAGTCCTCCCAGTTCCATGTAGGCGTTCTGGAAAGCCTCCTTCATCTCCTCATCCATAGGCTGCTCTTTGCCCTGAAGCAAAATGGTGGTGCAGCGGTCGAGGATCCTCTCAGGGGCTCCCTTCATCACCAACAGGTAGCGGTTGTCATTAGGATCCTCTGTTTCATGCACTGAAAGCTAGAAGGAGGTAGAAGAAAGACGTTTTCAGTGCCATACTTAAGGGTACACATACCATGTTCTTTGTATTTGTATGTTTTGAATGCAGTTTTAATCCAACTGTGTTCATTACCTGGTATTTGTTGGTGGAGTTAAATGGAATCTCTGCCACTTTCTTGTTCTTGTCCCTCATCATCCTGACTGAGCCACAGGACAGCTCGATACACTTCAACAGGGCCGACTCTGAGGCATCGCCGGCTACGTCACGCTTCAGGATGGCTATTGAGTCCTGTCCTGCTTTGAACTGAGCACGGTTACACAGAGCGGCGACACGGGACAGAGACAGCCACGTCACTGAGCTCTTGTCAAATGAAGCACCTGGAGAAAAAAACAAGAGGAGCAATCATTAACTACAATTAGAACAAAAACAGCATGCCACATCTCCTCTGCCGACACTTAAACACCTTTTCCTTTAGACATCAACACATAAAAGCACAAAACAAATGACAGTGTTGAGTATTACAAAATTACACATAGAGCTTGAGTAAAACTCTCCCACAAACACGTTAGTTTTAATGTGGTACTGTACATGCAGTAGGTTCTCACAGCAAATTTCTGCTGTGATCATTGAAAGTTATTTTGGAATTTTCATGCCAGTAGGTTTTATGCCAGGAGGTGGGATCCACCTCCATTTTATTATACTTAATTAGATGATAATAGTCTAGTGGTACAGTCCTT
>JAPTYQ010120345.1:0-17595 GCA_029814465.1 Ostorhinchus cyanosoma | reverse complement strand
GGACGTTCAGCTTTTTGTACTTTTTAAGGATTCGCGGACAACCTGCAAAGATAAATAATTATATCGTGTCCTACTATTAACTTTTTAAACCAAATATACTGTACATAAAAACAGCCATTAAAACAGTTAAGAAGGAACTCAAGAAAGAAACAAGCGGTGCCAGGCATAATAAACCCCGCCCTTTGCACATATTGCAGCTTAGTTTGGCATCAATCCAGCTGATTTCATCATGTCTATGTGTGTGGTGATGTCAGCATATCCACTACCTTTATATATGTGCCAAGTTTGAAGTACATTGAAACAATATTGATGTTTTCATAAATATTTGAAATTTCGCCCCCATTGTAAGTAAATAGGATTTCATAAAATTAAAGAAAAAAATTGACCTTTGACCTAGTTTTCCCAAAATGTAACCACATTTATTCTGGGTCACTGGCAATCAATAAACCCAGTTTGGTATGAATTTAAGCAATAGTTTTGCTGCTACAGACATTTGAAATTTTGCCCATTATAAGTAAATGGGAAAAAAAAAAATTTAAATTCAGCAAAAAAAATTATTTTAACCTAGGTTTCCCAAAATGTAATGACATCTATTCTGGGTCACTGGCAATTTATAAACCCAATTTGATATGAATTCAACCAATAGTTTTGCTGCTAGAGTGTCAACAAACAAACAAACTGAACCAAAAACGACACCCCTTGCCTCCCCTTTGGGGGGGCGGGCTAAAAACAGCATAATAACAGTGAAAATGAAATCTGACTGACAACTGATTTATGGCTCAATACAACCTGTTCTGTATACTGTATTTCTCAAATTACTACACTACTACTTTTCTCAGACACACCTTGATATGGATGTTAAACAACATTCCTAGTAGCTTGTTGGTTAATTTCTTCAAGTGTATGCATTTGTGTGTATTTGCGGACAACTTCGTATATTTATTCTTATCACAGTGCTTTGCTCATGGGGCGTTACACGATGACGGCTGTGCACTCCTGCATGTTTCTTTCTGTGCATCTGCTCTCTGTGTATCCATGCTTCCTTGGGTGTGCGCTCTCATGTGGTGTCAAGCAGGGTCATGTGGGTGCCCTAGGGTGCTGTTTGTGTATGAATCTGTGTGTACGTGGATAGGAGTGCTACGAGCCACTGTGGACCGCCTGCTATGCCCAGTGACAGGCGGGGTCCTCTCCGTCAGTTGCGGCCCACTGCTCACTCAGACAGCCTTATTATGGGAAGCTTCCTGCTGCGATTCCCCAATACACATGCTGACACATGCACACACGTACACATGCACACACCGCCCAAGCTCTGGTCTCCTGTGGCCCCGTCCCTGGGTGCTGTCCGACCAGGACACAGCAGGGGCCACCTGCCCTTGAAGGAGGTAGAAATGTATAATATCTCTATTAAGTCACTTTACTAAGAGGGAGGTGCAGTGTTGATGGCTGTATTTCTGGTATTGACAGAGAAGCATTGTGAACTTTCTTCTGCTTCATGGTTTTTTTTTGCTCTGTGTGTCTTTGTTTTTGTGTCTCTGTGGTAATGCTATAGTGACAGAGGGAGAGAGAGAGAGGGGTTAGAGTTTTGCTTCCTCTGACTGCTTGAATGAAGCAGCTTGGATGAAGAACAAGGAGGAATGTATTGTCTTGATGGGAGCATTTCATTAAAAACCACTTGTTTAATGCCCTTGTTCATATTATTGTTTACAAGCCCTCGGCAAATCACACCGACTCTTCATCACAAAGTGCTGGCTGCTCTCAATAAGTCAGCCATTTTTGTCTGTGCTTTCTGAATAGAAGGTGCCAGGAAAATGTTCATATCCTTGAGCTTTTCAAGAGTGATACACAAAAGCCATTGTGACCACTCAGAGGAAATGGGGAAAAATAAATGGTACGCATAATACACATTCTCAAGGGCCATGAAACATATTCTTTTCTGTGATTTCATAGGGGCCATGATTTAGAGAAAATTAGTACTGACAGACACAAATACACAGATAAACACAACCAGAGAGTAAAGACCCGGCTCTTCTCATTAAGATTAGTAAACAACCTCTTGCTCTGTGTGGTAACTTTCTTAAACAAGGCCTTCTCATCATCCACAAGGACAAAGGAAGAAAGAGGCATAAAGAAGCATCATCCATAAACTGCAGACACATGTACCCATGTGTACACAGTCACACACACAAACCCTCCTACCTAGCCCATAATTACATGGCAGCATGCGGGTGCACGTCCCTGGCTGACAGTGTGTATAAACTCAGGCAGAGATATGATCTAGTGAGGAGCTGCTCTTATTAAATATTAACAAACGCCATTCCCAAGTAGCCTCAATCCCCACAAGCACCTCCAATGCCAGTCAGAGCCTCAGCCGAGCTATCTCGCGTCACTACAGAACCTCTCTCCCCGCTGAATAGGCTGCTGTGCTTCCTCTAAGAAAGAGTTCAAAGACCCAGAAAGGGCGAGGAGGGGGTTGGCAGTGGGGATGAATGTGCTTGCTATACATGTTCTAACTCAATCCTTTTTTTATCTATATGGAGCTGCCAACGACGTCATATGGGGAAATTAGTGGAAGTGGAATTCAAATCAGTGCTATCAGAATAGGGCTGCAAACTGTTTGAACAAAATTTCACAACCCCGATTTCACCCCTGTGGACGATTGTTAGGGAATAAATTGTGTGTGTGTATGCGGAGAAGTTCGAATAAAAGCGTTTGATGTCCTACAAAAACACAGATCTCCTATGTATACATATGCAAATTACAGATGCCATATGGAAATTTAATGATGCATTTTTAAAAGGGAAGTATTAACTGACTCTTGATCACACAATTTTCCAGAGAAGTTTGCAATTAATGCGCATATAAAGGCACACATGCACACTCAACATTGACTCCGAGACAAATGGGTAGATGCACACATCATGTGTTCAAAGGTAACTGAAAACACACATGCATACTCATCTGAGCATCAACCTGCACACACTCCATAAAAAAATAGTAAAACAAACACTGAGTTTGGCATTAGTGTTTGTTAAACTCTTCTATTATCTATATTTCTCTTCTATTATCTATATTTCAGGAGGAATAACTTCATATGATATTAACAAAAAATATGTAATTGTTTGCATAAAGAAATTTGAATAAATATTTAATTGTGTAAAAAAAAGGGATTTGACAGAAATTAAGGTCAATCCTTGCCCATAGAGGACTACAGCAGAAAAAGCATCCCGCTTGCTCCCACCGTTACCATATAAAGCAAAAGGCACTAAAACATGAATGTGCAGCGCTTTGACAGTCTGCATGTGCACACACACATAGGAACATACGCATGCATACTTGGCCTACCCAGTGCCCTGCAGAACTACTGAGGTGTGTTGGTAAAGTTTAAAGACTGCATTGTTCCTGACCAGCCAACCTGTCCAACACACTCCCCAGTCTCACTGCTCACCCCATTACACTTGGAAAAGTATGAGAAAATGGGAAGATCACAAGGAGAAGAAGTGGACAGCAGAGGGGTAAAGTAAAAGAAAAGAAGGAAAAGGAGGAAGGGGAAAGGAAAAGAGAAGACTAAGACCCTTTACATCTGTCTAGGTACAATGTCAGAGCCTGCCTTTGAGTTGGTGGGGTTAAAAGAGGAGGCAGATCTCGCTGTGAATGCTGTTAAATGGTTCAGTGGTTTGACAGTGGCTGATGCTACAGACAGTGCTGCTCCCTTGGGAGTCTCCCAGGCATGGCTCTTATCAAAATATACCTACTGCCTGCCTCTTCTGCAGAAATAAACAATAACACAGCAGGGAGGAGGAAGAGATCTAAAGAGTCATTGGATGCTTATGAAAATAGAATCCGTTTTTTTTTTAAGTATTGTCATAATTGTCTTGACAATTATGGGCATGGCATACAGTATAGACAGTAAAGTGTGAAAACAGATTATGCACTAATGTTCAAGATATGGCTCTTTAGGAGCCACAGGCATTGGGATAGTTGATATGTGGGTTCTGGAGCTTTTGGGGAGATACTTTAAACAGGAACAACACAAAAATGTAATCCCAGTTGTAGCCCTCAAAGCTATGTTGCAGCTGATAGTCAAACACATACACACATAAACCAGCACACACACATACACACGTAAAACCAGCACAGGCAAAACTGCTCCATTTTACCATCATTACACAGCACGGGTCCCCCGCTCCCTTTGGAGCCGTGTTCTGCCTCCGGTGCTACATTTGACGGTTTGTTGAGCGGCACGTAGGTGTAGGCCTCCGCCGCGTTACGTGATCAAACAGCCCAACTGACGCATGGCCAATTATCCTGGCTGCCTCCTCTCATCTCACGTTTAAGGAGAGGGAAAGTAAAAACCAGAGAGGGAGATGGAAGGAGAGCGATGGAGGGAGGGAGAAAGAAGCAAGGCTGGTGGTGTGTTTATCGAAGAATGGCAGATGTAAAAGCACTCTTCTCTCCATTCCACAGGGAAGCTGACATGTGCACCATTTTTGAAAAAGTAAACAATAGCTCATGCATTTTACTTTTTTTTATTGTGAATTTTTACCCCCAGCAAGCTGTAAATAGGCCAAAACAAAGAGAATAGGGGGAATTAAGAATCAAAAGTGACATGGAGTGTGAAGGTCTGTGCTCCTCTCTGGTTTCAATATATAACATCGCTGCCTGTTCCATCAGACTGTGACAAGTTAGTGGAAAATATTAAAAGTACTTTTTTTCTCTCTCAAATATCCATCTGACTATGTATCAAGGTTGTGAAAATGTTGATTCTTATCTTAACTCCTGTGCCAGCTCTTCCATAAGCCACTGTTCATGTATACATACAGCTGCAACACTGCTCAAAATTAAGAGGGAAGTTATGATCGATCAATCCCCTGTAAGGTCATAAGCTGTTTTCCAATGTCAATTTTGCTGCATGCCCTCGTTACAGCTGAGCTATGTTTATATCCATTTACAGTCCATTGGTCAAGATGGCTTTAGTGCATACTGCCTTAGGTTCAAGGTGAAGCAATATATGAATTCTGGTCTAAACAGAGGATAGACAGACCTTGTATATATGGCTCGGACCTTTCTTAGGCTAAGGGTCCATCACAGTCCGATCAAGTATGTGGTTAAATGGTGTTTAAAACTAGTTTCATAAGAAGCCTTGGCCCTGCAAATGCTGCTCCTCTATATTTGTTGGTAAAAAAAGGCAAGTGACACAGACAGGAAATAGGGCAGTAAAAAGAAAGCAATTACAAGGGGAACAGCAGTTACTGACAATCACTTACAGAGGCCTTGGCTCAGATCACTACACACTACAAAACAGAAAAGTACAAATGGAAAAGAAGAAAATCACCTTTTACTATAGGAAGCAGGAGTGTAGGAAAGAGAAAAGAAATCTAAATAGACTTTGAAAACCTATGAACACACTCTAGAAGACAGAGAACTCAAAATAATGAGCAGAAAGTGAAAAGTGAAGGGATTTAAAAAATAAATCAGACAAACCACTCACCTACGGTTGCCCGGGACCTTGCTGAGTATTTCTTTATCTTGTTGCTGAGCGTAGTGTTGTCCCTAAGGGCTGACTCACATTCTTTCTCCATCAGGGACGCCAGTTCCTGTGCCACAGTGCTGAGGTAGGCTGCGTTAAGGAAACCCAGGATGGCGTGCGGCTCTGCTAACCTTGACAGAACATGGAGCTCCTCTGTCAAAGCTTGGGTCAGCGCCGGTACCACAGAGCGGAAGCCCACGGTCAGTCTGTCAAAGCCCGTCTCAATGCCTACTGTGGATTTCAAGGCTGAGTGCATCAGAACCAGCACAGACTGGGCTCTGATGCCCTGGTGAAAGAATATCAACAGTGTGATTGTAGACTGACATGTTTACAAGAGCAGTAGAGCAAGTTCATCTTGCTGTTGGAGACATTCTATATACTAGGGAATAAATAAATCCATACCTGCATATTAAAATGAATTTCAACCAGTTCATGAATCTTACACGGGAAGTGTTAGAACATCAACTAGGGTAAAATTTTGAATGTTTAACAAGTTTCCTTGCTATGTTAATGCACCTGGTATTGTGCAAGCGCCTCAGACTCAGGGTAAAGAAAGAACAGCTGTTGCAGACAATAGACCCGTTCAGGGATAGACAGGGTAGGAATACGTCCTGGTCCAGGATGCTCTGGGATGCGGGGAGACAGTCGATCCAGCAGGTGGCGGCGCAGCTGGAGACGCACATCATCCCACACTGCCAGAATCTTATGAAATTGGTAAAATAATGGAGTAAAAATCACACAAAGGATAAACAACAACCACAGTACTATTTGTAGCAAACAGCATAATCACTCAGTTCTACAATCAATACAGGCTCCAAAAAATAATCTAATGCATTAACAGGTATATAAAATAACTGTTGTAAAATGTGCATCACCTCTATTGAAGAGTCATCTCTGACTGCATGAATGAGTGAAGGATGAAGAGAGGAGGATGCGGAGGAAGAAGGGGTGCATGGAAAGCAGACACCACACTGAGAGGACAGATTCAGCAACAGTTCTAGCGTCATCTCCTCTTTCCCCTCTTCATCAGACCTGAGGTACTGTTGCTGAATGAAACAGAGGAGTAGAAATACAAGGTTAGACGACAATGCAGTGTGAATGTCAATTTTACCAGCCACTCCACAGCAGCAGCATATTTGACCTCTGGAGGTCTTGTAAACAAACAGACAATAGCTAAATGGTAATAATAGAATGTCAGTGAAACCATTTGGGAATTAAGGATGCTCAGCAATGTAACTGAAGATAAAACAGTGATAACTATCCATCATTCATCAGTCTTATTGTGTTTTGCTTTCACTTACTCTTTGTGAATGTGCTTATTATTGACATTGTTAGTCAGGGAAATCATCAACAACTTCCTGTTTGATTACCAAAGCTTTGAGGAAGTCCATGAGATCTCCTGAGGCAACAGGCCTGGCCGTGGTGTGCAGTCTGAAGTTGAACCATTTCAGACATTCTGTTGGGCTTGGTGGACGCTCCCCTGACTGCGAGTCTCCCATTTTGGCCTGGAGCTCCTTCAACTGCTGTTCAATGCTGAGTGACAGGCAAGATACACAGTATAAGTCTGAGTGCTACAGTAAAACTATGCAAGAGTATACATTATTCATTTCAGAGCACAAGACTGAGGCACTCAGCAAAAAAGACATAAATGTTTACCAACAACAAGAGACAGGAATAAAATATGAAGGAGAAGGAACATCTGCAAACAAATTTATAAACATGGCTTTTATGGTATTTCTTTTTTTATTCAAAACGGAATGTTTCTGCTTTGCAACTGGTTAGGAAAAAAGCATGCTCCAGGTGAATTTCCATCTCCTCCCTGGACAACCTGACTGTTAGGATTTTCCGGGAGAGTAGCTTCATTATGAAAGGAGACTGTAGAGAGATGACTACCACACCCAAATAAAGACCCAGGTGCTCCACAAGCACATCATGGAGAAAAAAAACACAAAACCAACCACATTACAGTCATGCAAACACAAAAACACCACATTAAAGATACACATGGACCTACACACTACTTCACATTTTACTCTCTCTCACTCTCATTCACTGTCTGTGCTGTGAGAAAAAAAAAAAAAGATGCAGAAGCATCAACAGTAATGAACATAGACATCGATATATCAGCGTGTGAGTGTCTGCTAAGCATCTGGTGTGAAGTGGCGTTACAGGCATCGGCAGGCATCTGAGACACACGCTTCTTGCCGTCTCACGTCTTACTCTTCCCCTTGACACACATGCACACGCACAAACACAGCTCTTTTGATTTTAACAGACTGCATCAGCTATTCCGTTTCCTCTTTAATATGACAGATTAGAAATGACATCTTTGGGCCTGACATGTTTAGTCATTTCCATGCAAATCAATGCATATATATTTTCTCATGTAGGACTGCGCGCATACATGTGTGTGCGTGGGTGTGTATATGTGTGTGTGTGCAGATCTACATACTTGGATAATTAAACGTTCTGGTGTGTGCACTGCAACTGCATGTATAAATGAATGTGTGTGTACTCGATACTGAATCCAGTCAAACCAGAGAACTCTCGACTGTCGATAGTTTCTGTTTTCATTCACCTTTATAAATATATCCCGTTTATCAGAGAAAATAAGTAATTTTTGTGACATCGCTTTGTTCTGTGTGTCTTGAGAGTTTACACTTAATGAGCTAAATGATTAGTCAATTGTTAAATAATAAAAATAACAAAATGAATTAGTTGCAGCTCTACATGAAAATTATTATGGCTGTCTGTCTTCACACGTTGCTGTGTTAGTATACATGATGCAGAGCCAACGTGCCATTTCCCCATCAGACAGCTTATCCCCTACCACAGGTCTATAAACTGCCTCCTGCCTGCTCCTGGGCCATGAACACATCCAGATGTCTTACAATGGCAACACATTAAATAACCGTTCAATCTGACACACTTTCGTTTCAGAGGGGAAAATCGTAAGGGGATAAAATGTTATAGACTTTCACCGACCGCTATCCTCTAGATTGAACACTGCCTAATGCCATCATTTTCTCTGTTTAACAATCTCTTCTCCTCTCTCTCCTTCTTTAGGCAGACCAGATGATACATCTCACTTTAATCTGTTGACACCAACTTGCTGACAGACAGGAACCCTGATTATACACTGGCTGTATTTTTTTTTTTTTCAGCATTTTTGTCATGTTTTTCTTTCACCTTGTTAAATTATGTGAGTGCATTCATGTATGTTATAGAACCAATAGTGCCTCAACCTGTGACAGATTGTGAGTGTAGCATCTCTTAACTATATTTGCCTAAAGCTCACAAGCTGTAGAACACAGGTTCAGTAAGGCCCAAGCAAAACTAGCATGACTACAAATTGCTTATGGCACCGTGTAAAATAAATAGACGCAATTTTATCACTTTACTCTCTGGGAAAATGAAAATTCTGGAGACAATTCAGGAAGAATTTCATTAAATATATATATATCTTAAAGAAATGTGAAAGTCAGCCTTATAATAATTTTTAATTGTTAGCACAGATTTCCATCATATGACAGGCCTTTTAATGAACTTTTGCTGTAGATTAACTGGCAGTGCAGAGCTCTGTATGTGTCTTTATAGTACATCATAAACGTAGATGTTCATTCTGGGCTCCACCCCAGGACTTCACGTAGACAGCAGGTTTCAAATGGGCCTCCATCTGTAGCATTCTCCTCACTAAAGTTCATTAAAACTGAAAATGTAATTAGGCACTGTGTATATGAACCTGGTGTCTTTTTTCTCGTTAGTTTTATAACAGAATAGAGGTCAAATTAAACTGCAGCTTTCTTTGTGAAACGTTCACTGTAGTCTCTGGGATTCACTTTTGCTATATGTGAACAAAAGAGAAAGAGACTGTGGACTTAACACTGCTTTGCCTTGAGACCATTTGAAGTCATAGATTAGGACAGGGAAGAGAATGGCTCTTCCTACTCTCACACTAGTTCCTTCCCTATCATCTAGATTCACTCAACAAAACAACATACTCTAATGGCTACAGCAACAGCGAACTCTTTCTCACTCACCTCTTCAGATGCATTTTCAATCCGTGGCTCTACCATTTCTTTCTCTCTCTTTGCTCCAAACTCTTACTTTCCTAATTTTCTTTTCTTTACTCTCGCCTTTCAATTACCCCTCCTTAGGGCCTTGTGCTGTAAGTTATAAAGTCAATGTGGATAGTCTGTGTCAAGAAGTCCATCCAGCTCTCCACAATGTTGCGACCTTTTGCCCGTTGGTGTGAAAGCTACCTGAAGCCTAATCAACTTGGTAGGATTAGCTGCAAACCTGATGACTTCCACTGCTGGCAGCTCAAACACCAGGGAAAAAGACAGAAAGAGAATGGGAGAAGAGAAAGGTAGAAATGGGTAGAAAACAGAGAAATCACAGAAAATAAAGCCATTCAAGTTTCTGAGGAAAGACGACAATGGACGAATCCGTAATGGCAAATACACTGAAACAGAACTCAACAAAAGACCTGGAGAATGAGAAAAGAGGCAGAGGAAACTGGAAGGAAAGGATTCTTTAGGCCTCTTGACAAACATGTCAATCATCTTACCCTAACTGGCACACACACATACACACACAAACTTGCATTTTTACTGCTGAAGTGAAATCTAATTGTTTTTCTGACTGGTCTTGCCAGACAGCCGACACCGTAACTGGGCTCCCCCCAACATCCACCACCGCTGAGAGAGAAAGGGAGCAACCGGAGGTCTTTTATTAGATATGATGGCACATTTCACAGCTCCCTGACTTACAGAAACCCAATCCCGCGATTAGTCAGCGCTTTGACGTTATCTTAAGTTCCTTGTCAGAATTAATTTAGTGTGGGTGGGCTGCTGTGGGGCTGTCTGTCTGTCGCGCTCCGCTCCCCTCCGCTCCAACAGGAGGTGGGGGGTTGGAGGCAACGGGGGCAGGAAGATCCCTTTCAAATAAGCCCCAGCTTCAGTCAGTGCCAAACCAGCCGCCTGAGAACTAAATATCTCTTCCATCAAAGGGCCCCATTCTGCGAGGGGAAGGGGCCTTGAATGAACAGGCTGAAAACAGATCCTGTCCTGGCCCGGCCTGTCGGCCACTTAGTGCCCTCACCCCTGAGCCCCCCAGCCACCGAGCCTAGCCAATGATACCAGAGAACCGATACAGCTGATATACTAACTTAACACACGTGTCACGCACAGCTAAACACAAAATCAACTACATACTGTGAGGACTACAGATCAGTATTTTTGCTCATTGAGAGGGAACCTTGCACGATAGACTTTAGGTTTTTGAGTCTACCTGCTCGAACACATCCACAAAATCCTGATTATCTCAAACACTTGATACACGCACACACATACACACACTGAAATTTAAAGTATTGATAGCCTGATCAAGATTGGCAGGCGACTAGTGAGAGCCATTTGCCTTGGCAGTGTGAAACTAGAGGTCTGTCTGCAGTCTCCTGGCCTGTGCTGACACTTCATTAGAGGTCTTTCCTGGTGGCCCACCACTCCCCACCCAAACACTTTACCGAGCCACTGTCCCATCTGATGAAAACTAATGGATTACTGCATTTCAATTTGGGGGAGCCAGCTCCGTTGTCAGCCTATCTTAATCTCCTTCAATTAGGGAGCAGCTCTTAGACAAATCTCTGACATCTGAGAACTAGGAGTAGGCCAGTCACTTTGACCCATAAACAGGTTGAAGTCCTTCACGGGTGTGGGCAGCACCGTCTTCCCTTTCCTCTCCCCTACTTCCGTAATTTGTCCCAAACACTGATAAGTCAATTAGGTAGCAGGTGAGTAGGCTGTCAATGTGTGCATGTGGGTGTTTATGTCTGCAGCCCACCCTGGTTGAGGTAAAAGAGGGGCCTTGTAAGATTATGTTTGCCTGGATGTGTCTCGACATTATAAGGTCTGTCCTGAAGTAGTCTGGAAGGAAGTTAGTTGGAGCCTGACAGAGACACTGACCAGTGTTCCCCTACGGCGAGAGGAGGATTGCCTTATTTTTAGCCCCATTCTCCATTATCTGGACGCTTTGTTCTCATAATGGTTATCCCTCTCCCATCTGCAGGAACACAAAATAACCCTTTAATGCTTAGAAAGCAGAAAAATGGCCCGGCCTTCGGTAATAAGCCTTGAATTACCTACCCAAGGGTTTTCGTTTCAAGATGTGGAATCTTCAATTATTATGTTCCCATTTAGAAGGAGGAAGGAAAGAAAGAGAGATAAAGGGAGGGAGAGGGAGAGAGTGAGGAAGGGATGAGTCTCAGACTAATGGTGCTAGAGTGAAGCTTTGTTCACTTGCTACATTTAGCTTGTCCTTCATCATCTGCCCTCAGCCTCACAACGCCACAAACGATAAAAGACCTGAACTATAGATTTGGTTTTTTCTTCTCTGCCCCTGTGTCATGCATCTTTATCAATCTATTTACGCCCTCGAACTATCCCCATCAGCCATCGTTGACAGCCATCTATCCTCCAGTCTTTGGTGACACTGAACAGCAGAAAATTAAATAGAATTTCCAACACTGGGTTTTTCCATGAACCCAAGATAGCTCTTGTGTATCATAATGGTAATACAATTGACTGATAGGGAAAATACTACTGATGCTATTCAGGGCTACTGATAATAGATCCGAAAACACTTTAGCCACAATGAAGTACTTCAAAACTCGTCAATGTCACATTCATCTTGTAAATAGTACCGCCCTCTATCACCAATATCCACATTACTATGTTTTCATTCAGGCTTGGGTGTGTATTTTCAAGGTATTAAATACATATATATGATACTCTTCAAACAACAAACAAGAAGGATAGTCAGAAGTTCTGCTGTGAAAACATATTTACTTTAGTGTCAGTGTTTAGTTAATCCAAGCTGACTTTGGGTTGAGTTACTTTGTACACTGTCATTGATGATGTCCCATTTCAATATTGACAATCCTGCACCATACAAATAAGTAAAAAAAAAATTAAAGGTAGAAACAAAATTTGATGTTTCAGAAAAACGTGGCACCTTGGATGAACACCATTATTCCCACACATATTCCCTCATTGGTTTTTGGATGACAGTGGTGAAAAGCACTGTCTAACATGTCAATCAAAATGTCCCATAGGTGTTGAGTTGGGTTGAGCTATGGTGACTGTGAGAGCCATAGCATGTTCTCTACATCATTTTCATTCTCATTAAACTATTCGAGAAGCCATAATGCCCTAAAGCAGAAGGGCATTGTCATTTTGGAGGAAACTACTCCTATCAGGTTTTTCCTTTAAATTGTCACAGTGTTTTGACATGTAAGTATCCATGTAGGAATCTAACTGAGTGTAAACAGTTAAATAGTCAGGTTTTTGCCAGTAGGAATTTGCCATAATAACCATGTTCCCAATAGTCACTGCTGCACTCTTATACCAAAGCATGCATTATATCATGCTCTATTTCTGTGGATGTTATACTCTGTTAGCTTCACTGTCATGTGTGTTTGGAGGACTTCTTTGTCAGCTGAAGTGCTTCCTAATTTTAGCACAGCTTTGACACCATAGTTTGCCTTCAACAAAGGATGAAACGTTAGTAGAAAAAGGCAATATTCTGAGAAATGATAGGAGACCGGTAAAATACAAATGGGAGTTTCTTCTACAATAAAAATCTCAAAGAGAGAAATTTTAAGCTAGTGCTTTTTTTAGTCAGACTCACCTGTTTGCATTGAGTTTGAGCTTTTCTTCTGTGTCTTTTAGAAGTTGTTCAAAGTCCAGCTCACTGGATAGGCCTCTAAGCGGCAGCTCCACAAAAGCATGGTCTTCAGGAAAATCTCCTGGCCACTCCATGTTGACGTGCAGGAAAAAGAAGCTAGAGAAAGAAAGGCAGAAACTGAACTTCTATGACGCATTCTAAGAGAATATCATAATACTGCACATCACCAGCTTGAATAATGGAAAACATAGCAATTGTCTCAGGACTAAGTCGGTCAGTGTAGCTGGTCAGCAGTTAACAGAGATCTGGGGTGTTATTTTATCAGTTAAGACACCAATCACAAACATAAAGACATGCAGTTATGTGGTCTATAATAATAATAATAATAATAATAACAATTATTATTATTATTATTATTATTAGAAACTTCCTCAAGTCTTATTGACAGGCAGAGACATAAATCAACTGCACCTGAAAAAGAAAAGAAAAAAGCTCATGATGTACAAAACCTGTTTTCCTGCCTCTCGTTTTGAGCTCCCCTCCTCTCTCTTCACAAAATCACTGCAGGAGGAGGACCCCTGATCAAAATGCATTGCCTCTGCCTCTAACCATTTCCACCTACTGACACTACAGTGAGTTAAAACAGGGAAAAAAATAGACCAAATAAATAAACAATGAGGTGAGATGCTCTTCAGTCAGGGCTTTAAATAAACAACTCATCTCCTTACGTCTCTGCCAGAACTGAGGGGCGCCCCCCTACCCTGTGGTGCTTAACGATCATGCTAACAGCCAATCCCATGCCTGTGCCACGTTGCTGGGTCTCATATCAACATTGTCATCAACGCGAGTCAAGTGGAAGGTAATGGAGAGTGTCTGTGTCAATTTGGCTTTCTCACACTCCGCCTCTCGCCCCTTCCTCATCATCTGCTCTGATTTTAATAATCCCTGTCAAACTCCAAACAGCTCCCCGCACTCCTCACTGCTTCTTTGCGGCTGCATACAGTCTATGCCACTCTCCCTGACAGGGCAGACAGGAAGCTCAACATTCATTTAGCTGCACAAAGGGAGGCCTGTCCAGCTGGACAAATATTATTTTCCTCCACTGACAGCCCCACCAGTTAAGCTTGTCCTTTATTATTTCTCCCTCTCTTCTTCTCCCTTACTGTTTCCCCTCATCATCACACTCCCTCTGCGCCAGTGTCTGAGAAGGAGTCTATATACAGTCATTGCTGAAAGGGAAGATTTTCAATCCAGGGATTAGGAACTCAACATTGTAATTATATGAGCTGAGCCCAGACAGTGTGTGTACATGTGATTTTAAGTCGTTGTGTGTGTGCCGCAATACCACACTTGTCTTTAGGTAGAACAGACAGACAGATGGACACACAGTCTGAATGTATACACTGCATGTCTGTGATGTGTCTACCTCCTGGTCTGCCAGCAATCATCTGTTGAAATCATAAGTGTGTACATGTAAGTGCGTGTCAGAATTCTCCCAGCAGCACACAGGGCCTCATTAGTACTATACTTTAAATCATGCAGTCTCCATTGTCTTGTCATTAGCTCTTTACAAAGCAGATGTTAGTGGAGCCCCTGTGTGTTTCACTGTGTTGCAACAGGGACACTGGGCTAGGCACTGAGATGCTACTTGCCTGAGACATCCACAGCTATTAGAAAAGAAACACACACGTACAAACACACATCACTGTCCTATCTCTCTTACTGCTGCCTGTCTACTCCAGCTAGACTAACACACAGGCCCATTTACAGTAATGAGTTTGTCCTGAAATATTTAGCAGCACGTCCCCCAGGCCGCTGCTTTAAAGCCACTTAGAGCATGTCAAGTTAAAGTCAACATTATTTTAAAGGGGTACCTAACAGTCAGCTGTAAAGGAAACATAATAAATTAAATAGGTGCATATTCTAAGATCACAACACTGCTGAGAACTATCTAATGCATGCCCAGGGGGGGAGCATGGATTTACAGTTACTGTGCAACCATGTGCTACTGCTTTTGACTGATTTTATTCTTGACATTTTAACTCCTGTCCTCTTAGCCATGGGCTTTAGTGTTATCTGGTTTGATAAAGTTATAATTTTATTAAATCTAAGAGGCATTTCTTTAGTTTTACTGGTCTTTTTTTCCACTCCAGAAAAATATGTGGACATAATATCTTCCTACAATATGTTGTGTAGGACTGCATAGGGAAAAACAAAACAACTTATGGAATAAAAAATTCCTATGTGATCACGTTACCCTGAAGGAATGAATAATACATGATTTAATCCTAATATTACTTGTTGTTGCTGTTTTGGGGGAATAATCATCATCATTCAGTATTATTAAAGTACCCTGAGCAATGAGTCAATTACAACAATTGAAAAACAAGACAATATTGATACTTTCCTGCACATCATATATTACTGCATTGACATTATCATGATTTAACTCTCCTAAAGTCCGTTTACAATGCAACAAAAAACAATCTGGCATAAACAACAAACACATACATAAAAAAGTTAGATAGTTTTTCCCTTCTTTTTTCCCCCATGCATCTGATAAGCAGATAAATCAAAACATCATGGACAGCACACTGACGAACACTTTGCTCAATCAAATTTCTAATAAAATTTGCTTTTATTACCAATATACAGAATGCCTTATCAGTAAGAATATTGTATGCTGTATCAATCATAAATCTCTTTGGAAAATTTGTTTTTTTGTGATTATACCTGAATAAAATTACCTTTACTTGACTTGTATTTGGTAAAAGATATCCATCTTATTTTCCTTTACCTTAAGGCAAAATATGCAAACTACTTAACATCACAAACATTGAATCTGTTAATTTACAATATAATAAAGTAGATAAAAGCAGTACATGATCACTTATCAAGCTGATGGCAGTAGACTGTCTGCTTTGCTTCATCTACAATTAAATGGCTGATTAATTATTAATTCACTGAATCAACTTTGCTGTCCATTATTACTTTATGTTAATTTTCACCTCAATAACTATTTATTCATTTCAGATAAAGAGCTGAACTTATTCTCATTTAATATAATGTATGCTTATAAGCAAGTTATATATCATAAGCCTTTTCTAGTCATTTATGTATGGTGGCAGGTATACATAACACCTGTATGAGATAAAGCTGAGACTGTAGGGTTATAAAATCGTAAAAAATGAATGTTAGACTATTTTGTTTGACATGATGTTTTATTTGGCCTGACAATGAGGAACATAAACTGTACATTGAAAGGTGTAGATTTAATGTTTTGATTACCGAGTTAAAGAATCACGTTGCATCTACAATCTTTATCTTACATAAAACCAAAGCGTAACTCTGACAGAAGACATAATTTGAGTATCCTACCTCTTGTAAGGTCCTTTAAACGTATTTTTCAATAAAGTGATAGTCCATCGTTGAAAAAACTATGAACGCCATCACCCGAAGCCACTTATTTCTTGTATTTGTCAACATTGTAAACATATAGGTAGGAGAAATACAGTAAACAGAGGCAGTTCTTTACCAAATATGCTGCCTCGTCAAATCACATAAATGATAACGATATACACATTACCCCGTTGTCACTGAATGGTTTAATAAACGCTGCATTACGGAGTGAATGTAAAACAAACGTGTCGCTGCCTAAGCACCCTCTCTAACCTAAAACAAGTTGGAAAGTCATCAATTGTACAAAATATCCCAGCTGTTTCTCTCAGTTAAGTGTAATATCCCGTTATTTTGGTTATTTCCGGGACAGAAAGCGTCCGTGACAACAACCCGGAAGTAACTCTATGAAAACTTCCGGTTGTTGGTGCGGTCCAAATTGACAATATGAATAGGGGTGATCGGTCCATGATGATAAATAATACGCAAAATTTTACGGTAAAAGTTTACACATTTTTGTAATTTATTAATTTTAACACATGATAGAATATTTTTGGAGATATATTTGCATTTGAAAATTGTTAACGAGAATATTATATGAGATTAAGCACACTGAGACACCCCCTTTTAAAAAAGTTTGCAAAACAGTGAAGCTGTCAACCACGGGACAATTACAGACGGATAACTCGCTAAAAATGTCACACACCTTTCCCGTATGATGTTTCTTGTCAGTAGGGAAGTTTTTTTCGGTCTATGTTTGCGCTGCTGATCGTATTTAGGTATAAAATTCACCCATTGAGATGTAGCTATCATTTGTCGTGTTATCGGATGCTACTGTCAGATTTGGCGCGACAACACGAACTGAAAGAACAGACTTCGACGTTGTTTTATGGGATGAAAAAGGTACTTGACAAGTCCTTTGAATGAAACTGGAAGTCAAACACCGATGACTGATGTTCTGTAGTTATCAATCAGCTTTAAGCCAG
>JAPTYQ010120255.1:0-17634 GCA_029814465.1 Ostorhinchus cyanosoma | reverse complement strand
TGGGGTTCTGCCTATGGGACTCCCCCTGCCCATCTACCCCACCCCCTCCTCCTACAACACCCCCAGGCCAGGACACCCTTGTAAACATACATTCATTCAGACCCATGTAACATTACTGTATAATTATATAAAGTCCTGAGTAATAGATGAAAATGTTTCATGAGGGCAGAGTGACCTCGATCACCCAACTCTAATCAGTTCCTCCTCGACTCCAAATGAACATTTGTGCCAAGTTTGAAGAAAAGAATTCCTCAAGGTGTTCCTGTGATAGTACATTGTGGCCACACGGACCATTGTCCACCAAAATTGATTTAGTTCATCCTTGAAGTTAATGTTTGTACCAGTTGAAGACATTCTGCCAAGTTGTTCCTGTACCATCACATTCTAAACATAATGGTGACTGGCTGATGAACCAATGACCCTGACTGAGATGAGTGGATGTGATGAGAAAAAAATAAAAAATAAATGTGTGTGTATATATTATATATATATATATATATATACATACATATACATACACACACACACACACACGTTTTATCCACTTATTGTAATGCACAGACTGGCAAAAACACACGCTCAACTTCCTAAAGATGATGTGAAGTGTTGACTATCAAAGGAAAGTGTTATCCATGATCATCATCTTTTACAAATGCAAAAGGACGACATAAAAACAGGTGGCCCTATTTCCTGCATCAGCCCAGGGCGACTGTTTCTACAGGTCTAAATCTAATCCTTTACGCTGACATGTCTGTGTCTTTAGCTTTGTTCCAGCTCACACTACAGAACAGTTAATTAATGTATGGTTGATTAATGTAAGACCTGCAGGCGGCAAACAGTACAAATGCAAAGTACGACAACTGTTAGTACCTGACAGTTCAATTTATCACACCTATTGCTACAAACTGTGCAGGTCGTCCACACAACCCAACTTTACTTTTACTCATGAAGCGCTCTGGCTCGACTCTGAAGCTTCCTGTCAGAGTCCCATGCGGGTTTGTGATGGGCCCATAATAAACCCAGCGCAGAGCTGCATTCACACAGGACTCCAACACCATCCTGCTCAGCTACGCTTTATGAACTTTTTTTTTTTTTAAATGAACCTTCACATCCTAGACCAGTGACACGGGTATTGGAACTCAAAGTGCAGCTTAATTATTTCATGAAAGCCAATTTCCTACGTGTTCAATAAAGGGTTTTATACAGTACGGTAATGAGAAATGAGAGTGAACAGAGTGGGGCCTTGTTGTTCCGCTCAAAGGGGAGGATCTGAACGCTGCCGGTCAGGTTGCCAGGCAACAGGAGTCATGTTTGCGTGTGGTGCATTGCCAAAGAGCGACTGCATGATGGGCAAGAATGCCTTCATAAATCTTAACCAATTCCATGTGGTCTTTATGCTCTGTCCCTAAATGACTTAAGGCTAACATATGCGATAATGAGTGTCAGTCAAAATAATGAGCTGAGAAAAAGTTGGTTGTCTGCGCACATTATTTAATCATCATCAGATCCTTCAACTTCATGCACCTTTTTGTGATAACTGTTTGTCCAATTTAAGACCTAGTTCTAGACACATCTTTTTCATCTTCCAGCACTGCAGATGAATATCCGGATAAGCACATATGTGATCTGCAGCAGAGGTAGGTTTTACACCGAAATCCATTAGCGTTACGACAAGTCAGGGTTGTCTATTGAAACTGCTCACACCAACACTGCACACCTGACCAATTCCTTTCTGAGCCAGGCCAAGGGTCACTCTGATACATATGAGAACTGCAAGAAGGATCAGAGGAGCAAGGATAGGTGGGAAACTCAAGGTTTACAGGCCTGAACATTAAGAAGGATGTCACAAGGATACACTTACCCTCTTCATAAACCAGCTTAGCCGTGTGGTCAACATCTGTGACTGTGGTGCTGCTGTCACTTGTCACCACCTAGTGGTCAGGGACAAAATAAGAAGCAGAGTATGAGGGATCCAAACTGGGGTTGGTGCAAAGCAGGATGTTTTTTTGGTATTTTGCATATTCTGATTTTCACCATAGGTCAATGGACTGTTTTGTCTGAGGGTTCGTTGTCCAAAATTTAATAAGGTATGGTAGATATACACTAAAAACAATTACTTAGGGCAATTTTCAACTATTGTAAAAGTGCCTTGGTTTTTACTATACAACCAGAATGACAAATCTGACAGAAGCACTCATTGCACTGAATACACACACTGGTCACTGTAAAACAAAATGTATTTCACCCTTTGTCATGATTTTGCATATTTTGTCAGGTTTATTTTCACCCTTTCGAACATCTACAGATATATTTAGAGAATTTAACAATTTTCCCAGCCCAGACATGTCTCATCCTCCGTTTTATGGACAACCCTGTGAACCCGAACCATTTATGATGCTTACCTGTGTCATTAGGAGATGCAGTTTCCCATTAAGTTTGGTTAGTTTGTGAAACATCTTCACTCTGGTCTCGATCAAATGATAAAGCACTCCCAGCTGGGTAACCAGGTCTGGCAGCTGTTGGACAGAGGGATCAAGTTCATGTAAAATTCTGGGAAAAAGTCAGCTGCAGAATACACACAAAGACCACAAACTGTAGAAAGATATTGCTGCTGAGACCACTACTATTAATGTGTTGCAATGTATTTACAGGCAACTTAATTCCCATCCTGCTCCTGGACTTGCATACTATTCCGATGACACTACAACAATGGGGTAGTCAACAATGACACCATGCATACAAACAAAGTAAACAACTGAATATTAAATATTGTCTACAGGTAATAATCATTTACTGTTACAGAAAGATTTAATGATAAAAAAACAAAACAAAATTCCATCCCTGTGCAACTGTTACATCTGTATGCGTTGTCCAAGTCAGTTAATATGGTTGTATGAAAATAGTCTGTTATAAAATAGTCAAGAAATAATTGTATTATTTTACCTTTACACAAATATGTAACATAACCAAATATTCAGCAATTGCTAATGAAGACAATCTGGTCCCAGTCACACAAAGAGGGTCATCTGTCATGTACTGTACATCAGTTCACACAATGCACTCAGTGTGTCTAACCAGACCCAATTAAAAAGCAAGTCAATCAGCACCACACACACTATCTGTCGTTGGCCAAATGGACTCACCGATGCAAGGTATGATGTGTGATGCACCAGCACCGCCTTGAGCCACCGCACAGTTTGCAAAGCCCTGTTGAGGGAAATGTGCAGAAGTTGTCAAATCATGCAGTAATTACGTCTCATTTTCCTGACAATCACTTATCACATTACAGCTTATCAGTGACTTGGTTACGACATTGATGGATTCATTATTCCTGCTGTGAAGTCCTCTTTGTATATACACTATACACTTAAAACAATTACAAGCTTCGAGCCAACTGTCAGGTTTTCACTTACGTGCAAGGGTGTCCTTGGAGCCTCTTTGTGAGCTGCAGGGAAGGAGGAAAGGGACAGATTTATAACTCCAGAAATATATATCAGACTTCCAAAAACTTCAGGGAGAAATACTGATGTGCTGCAGGGGTAGACGGGTTAATGCAGCTTCACACTGTGCGAAAAATGAGGGGAAAGGAAGTCTCATTCAATGTAAAGATGCTCACTTTTCCTTTTGTCGATCACAAACATCTAACTCACCTCTTCCACAAAAGGTAAAATGACGGGGAGGGGTAACCGAGCAACAGTTTTGTTTATCACCATGTCTTTGCGAGTCTGCAGAACTTTCTGTAGGGGAGAAAAATAAAAGATTTGTCAAAAAAAAAACCCAAAACCCTGATTTCAGCATTTGTCATTCAACAGGCTTCAAATAAACACTGAATAGAATTCATTAAATAACTGTCTAGACTGCAGATTTTTAGGATCTCAAGAAACTGTGGGAAAATGTTCTTAGATTAGTATTGATATGTGATATATAATGAATGGCTGATATTACACACTATGACACTAATTCAATTTCTCAATAATAAATATGCTGATTTTCTGATTTTGTTTCTTTATGTCTGGCCAAAACCAATGTTCAAAGACACTACTGGGGGAAAAAATACTTACATTTAAGATGCTTGTGTCCTTGCTTTCCAAGCCCTGCACCAGCAGCACCGCAAAGTTATCGGTCTGTAAAGAAGCTTTGCCCTTAAGAGCTACTTTCTCCGTAGAAACTGTAGACAGATCAATCTCACCTAGTCGTTCCTCTATTGACATCTGCAGGAGGACAAAGTTATTTTAGGTAAGCAGAGAACTGGTTTGCAACTTCATCTTAAGCAGCATTAATATGTCATCTAAAACTGGTAAGAAAGCAGGCCACAATGGTTCTAACAGAATTAAGGAAAAGGAATAGAAACAAATACAAGCATGCTGTCAAAACAAACGTCAGCGTGCATTAATCAAAGTCTCAAATTGTGGAAGTTTGCTCTTTACGTTGTGCCAAAATTAGTCACGACCCAGTTGAGAGTGAACAGCTTAGACAACATGTTAAGACAAACAGGTATCAGAGGTTGGAGGAGAAATAGGGTTCCTACAGGTTTCTACAAGTTAAATTTAAGACCTTTTAAAACTACTAGGAACAGAATTTAATGGCCATTTCACAGCCTGTTTCATGGCCATACTGGCAAAAATTCATGATTCCAAGAATTTAGGAAAATGTTTGTATTTACTCCAACACTTCGATTCTCACCATCCCGGCTCATTTCTCAGCGGAGGCTGCAAAGTTAGCGATAAAAGGTTCCTAATTTCAATCTAGATTGTTGGGTTGGTACAGGTGGAACTGAGGAGACTAACGTTACTTTCTTTACAGCTTGAAGATTTAAACACAGTACAGCAAACAAGTTTACTGCAACACAACTTAAGACCTAACATATCAAATTTAATATCTTTTAAAGACTTTAAGGTATTTAATGCAGATTTGTAAATTCATGACTTTTAAGACTCCGCGGGAACCCTGAGAAAGATGCTGAGTAATTGTGTGTGTTCAGTACTTGCAACTAAACCTACCTCTTTTGTGTCTGTGTCCTTTTTCCTCTTCTCTGACCCCTGCGAGGTTCCTTTTATTGGGGCTTGGTGACCTGGGAGCCCAGGAACCAACACTTTACTCTTTGCGTTGACAACAGGGGTTTTCACCTGGAAGGACCGACATCAATTCATACATTTTTTAATCATCAGTGCACATGAGGTGATGGATGAGACCAAGTAGTTACAAGATGACTGAAATATGTCTGTGGAGGTGTGTGTGTGTGTGTGTGTGTGTGTGTGTAAGGGCTTCTGTGCTCATTTTAAGATTGAGTCCTGTTGGTTACCTTGGAAACGGCGGTCTCCATGGAAAGGGACAAGCTGGTGTGAATATCTCGGGTCAAACAGACATGTCTCTCTGCTGTGTTGATCTCCTGTAAGGTAAGACAGTGGTGGATGAATGTAGAGTTTCATACACACCCAGGCACTGGCTTTCAAGACTGATAATATTATTCTAAAGGATCCCGAGATATTGAAAAATCCCTGTTTAGCGTTTCATCAATAAAGACAAGAGTGCTTTCTTCATGATAGAAACTGAAATGTCAGGATTTAAGTTTATCTTTCAACTGGAAGATTCAGTGAAGCTCATGTACAAAATAACCTGCTGCGAGTCTTACTGTCCTCCTCCTCCTCACATAGACAATGTTCCTTCATCATAAACTCATAAGCCCCTTGTCAAACTTGAACACCCTCACTTGACCTCATCAAAAGCATCACTATTTGCACCACTTATTATGTGGAGAATGAGCCACAACCACGTGTATTTCCAAGAATACAAAGACACTATTTTGTTCTTTTGCTAAACCTTCAGAATTATTTACATCATCACAATAGATATTTTTGGAACTGTTTTGTTATGATGTTTTAATAGCAAAGATGCTCTGAAAAAAATGCCCTCTCATATCAAGTCATAAGAATCACTGCAAGTAGGACTGGTCTGAATTAAAATGTTTCGAACTGGTTTAATATGAAGCAGCACACAGCATTGAACCGATAGGACAGATTTTACCACTAGGTATTGCACTTCCACTCAGCAGAAGAGAAGAAATGAGACTATGGACCAATCCTGACCTCCACCTTGAGCCCTGATTACAAAATCCCCACAGACTCATGTCACCTGGTCATGTCTTGCACATAAAGCTTCGTGCCACAAGACGTTACCTTGACAACATGAAAACACCAGTGATAAAGACACAAGATCAATTTAATTAATCCCATCAGGAAAATTTACTAGACAGACAACAGCTAAAAATAATTTACAGTCAAATTACTAATTACTTCATTATTTGTTTTCAAATGTAATCCCACAAGTAAATAAATATCTGTGGGTTTGGACTTCTCACTCAACAAATAAACATTTGACAAAACCATGATCAGATTTTTTTCATTGCTCGAATTGATGTGTTATATGCAATAAACCATTGTAGATCTTTGTTGCTGTAGCATTTCTCTCACAAATCGCTGCACGCCTGTTTATTTTTTTTTTTATTATTTAATGCTTTCACTAATGCACTTCTGAGCTGGCTTGCCAACTACCAATGAATACTGAATAATAAGAAGCAGCATAAGGAGCAAAGCAGCGGCGTCTCCAGACAAGACTTGCTATGTGAGACTAAAGCAGCGCCATAATCAGATTTGTAATGATTTGTATGTTTTTCAGCTCATTTCTTTTGTCAGCTTCAATTCAGCCACTTTGCGATAGTGATGCAGGCTTAGCCTCTCATGTCTCTTCTGATGTTGGCACAAAAAATACACAAACAAATAGTAAATAAATACCCCCTTTTGCTGAAACTAATGAAATCATGATTCAAACAATAGCACTTCCCTTAAGGGCCATTTATGCTCGCTTTACATATATAAATAGGTACATCTGTTTCAAATGTCATCAAGCACAACTGCCTTCATATGTGTCTGTGTTGGAATGAGCTTTGTCAATCAATCCACCAGAAGGCGCTGCTCTGAAATAACATACTGACCAAATACCATGAGAAGAGTTTTTTGAGAGAAGAACAAGATAGTCAAGAACAACCATGGCGATGACGGACAAAGTTTCACTAATGTTGTTATCGAGATCAGTAGTTGTTGCAAATATGTCGCAACAACAACAACACACACAGTTGCTTCTTGAAAATTTCTGGAAATTATTCTTTTCAAATCTCAACACTGCCCCCTATGGTTACTGGTGGTACTGCCGTGTTTTCTCTGGGTTCGCATCTGCAAACTACCAGAGGATGAACAGAAGTAAAAATGCAATTAACAGAGAGGACAGAGAGAAAGCTCAGTCCGTATGTAACTATTACTACCACCCACTTAATCACATTGTCATGTTGGTTCATGCTGATGCCAAACTACTTGGATTTGCATTACGACAACTACAGTTATGCTGGTGCAGGACACTTCATTTTGCCAAAACCTTTCATAATGACAAGCAACTTTCCAGCTGATATGAATAAATCAATCTCGTTAAAGCTACTCTGTCAAATTGGACAAATCAGTAATCGACCCAACTCACCGCTCTCTCCATTACAGGCTGTAGGTGATTGCCGTACGCCAGCAGCACAGACCGAGTATCAGCTCCCAGAGCCGCCGCCAGCAGGGGAATTGGTACAGGAGAGTCCTTGGTGTCCGACATCTGCACCGTACATGAGGGTGACAAGGGCTTCTTGCAGGGTCTGTGCGAGAGCCATTTAGACAAGGAGGAAGCGAAGCAAGTACACAACACTGATTAGTATTTACTGCGTGACATTTATTCGGCAACAAAAACAGCGACTGATGTGACACACTCTACAAAAAAGTAAATTACTGCAGAGGGGAGATGTGAATATTCTCTGTGTGATCTGTTGGCAGGCCCAGGACGTGTAACAGCCATTACAGGGAAAACAGACAAACTTTCCTTTTAACAGCAGGAGGAAAATGCTTTTTCTGGGTGCAGTAATTTCCCCACACAGTTATTTGATACTACCATATGGAGACATATGAGTTACCTAGAGCAGTTTACAGTCTTTAGAGGGGCTTACCCATTTAAAAAGTGCTCAAACAGATGCAGCTGTCCATCTTTGCAAACCACTGCCAGCCTCACCGCCTGTGAACGTAATGGCCACACATTAAAACCTGCATATGGGAAAATGGGCAACATGTCTCTTGACTCAACATAATTACACTGTATGAAGAAACATACTGCTTAAATCACCTGTTGTCTCAATGCATGTAAATTCATTCAGTGACTTCCTACGATTAATACTAATGTCAACTCATTGCTGGTCAACTGATCAGTCATTTTATAAACCATCTGCAGTGGTAGAACTTGGCTCTAGCACATAATTGATGTCAAGTTCACAGCCCAGTTCAGCCACAGGGAGCAAAGTGTACTTCAAGTAACCTAAAAACTCGTTATGAAATACTTTAGAGTATGTAGAGAAGAAGTTGTATGTATGCAAACTAACGACAAACTGGGCTATAAACTACATATCCTGTAATTTTATTTACATGCAGGTGTATTCTTTATATTCTTTATTTTTGTAGATTTTGCCACAACACTGGTTAATATGTCAGTGCTAAAAGCAATGTAATGAAGGTAATACACTGAATTATACTATATTCACCAACAGATATAAGAAATGATGGATAGCCACAGCACAACTTCACTGGTGTATTTGTTCTACACTGATTTTTTTTTTAATTCATCAGTAAAAGTCTTCTAAAAGACGTGTTAAAATAAACATATGTACCAGTATTTATAACCATTGCTGTACTATTTTGCTGTCTTATGGAGAAAATGCATAAAAATAAATATTTGAATTGTTTGAACCTTTATTTTATTTTTTAAGAAGAAACACACAAATGTCATCTTGGCCATTTTTAACACAAATGCACACACTTTCAGATCAAGACCTAATTTTACTCATTATTTGAGGACCCTGAAAAAATTGTCCTGTGTTGTAGCAGGTGTTGAATTTATATGTAACGAGCCAATATGCTGGTTACAGCTCCATAAACAAAGTCAAAGTAATGTCATTAATATCTTTTAATTAATCAGCTTTATCACTATTGTATCGGCCTTTGAAAAACCTTAATTGGGCAACCTCTACTGCCCATAGTCTGTTGGGAAAACTAAGTAAATTTAATCTAAGAGACTGTAATCCTAGTGTAAAGTTTAATTCTTTTCTCTTCTGACCTCTTCCTTGCTGTTGGATGGAACAAGGTCGACATGCCGTGGCTCATCTGTCAGCGTGAAGGACACTACTGAGTTTTTGTCCCGTCCATCCTCCCGTACTTGCCTACAAAGACACAAATCAAAATCAGTTCAGCATAACAAGCTTGCCTTATTAAATCAGAACGACAAACATTTGTGACTTGAAAAAAAAAAAAAAAACTGCATTAAGGAGAATGAGCTTTGGTCGTCGTCTCACCAAACACTGAGCAATCGATCATGTTCTGCTCCAGACAGGAAGTAGAGGCCATTGCTGTCCGGAGGTCGTGTTGTGGCAAAGCACAGGGTCGTCACAGCCGTGGAATGGCCTGTGAATTTCTGCAGAGATAAACAGTGTAACAGATGAGCTACTTCTGGCTTAAAGGTCATATTTAACTGCTTTATTAAAGCCGTTGTTTCCATTCCATTGTGCTTAAAGATTCTTTAATAAAACCATCTTCCACACATGAACTCTGGGCAACATCTGAAGATACCTTTCAGAAACTTGACAAAGGAAAGGGAATTCTGCACCAGCCATATTAATATTAAGGAAAAAAAGATTGGCAGATATTTAGGCATAGGATGTAGAAAGCAATGAAAACATGAAAAACAAGGCTGCTGCAGATCAACTTCAATCAAATGATCAAGTCATCCATGATGGGAACAGATTTTGTGTTTGATACTGAAGCTTATCAGATGCATCATCCTCATTGGTGAAGGAGTAGAAAACAAAAACAGTCTATGGACGGCAGACATTTTGCACAGACAGTGCATAATGTTCCAATAGCAAAGCGTCTCCTTTTTCCCCTTCAATTCTGTTCTCATACCATGCACTTGGTTGGAATAGTCTGAACAATCTCCTGCCTCCGTTCACACATGAGCTCACCCAGGTAATGCTCGAACACTGCACATATGACAAGGCAGGGAAATGTCTGAGTCAAATTCCTCGGAGGTGAATATCTGGTAGTCACCTCAGACTTGAAAGGAACTTGATCAACTATTTAATGGGTGATTTTGTTCTGTTAATCAACAATCTATTACACTGCATACACCTCTTCTTTGTATTGTTTTATATAGGCTGTATCTTCAATACACAGATTCCTATTACTATTCTGAAATTCTTATTATGAACAGTTAAATTTTCCTCTGTATGTTGATTTTATTATCTAGTAATCTTTACTCCTGGTAATATTTGCCTTTATGTATTAAATGCACTTCATTAAAACAAACAAACAAACAAAAAAAACGTTCCTTGCCTGACGTCAAACAAGACTCACCCTGTAAACCTCCTTGGTGTCCAGATCCCACATCTTGATTGTATGTCCAGCCGAGAGTAGGAGTTTGCCATCAGGACTAACACACAAACTCGTCACAGCCGCACGATCAGCCTTCCAATTACTGAGACGGCAAAAGACAGAGTCAGTACGTCAGGAAAATGAATAACAAATGTTACTGGTGGTGCACATGCTTATTTGTTTCATCAAAAGGCACACAATTAAAGCCAAAAAGCTACGTGTTTATGGACTTCAATTTGTTCTCATTACTCATGAATCAGAGGCAAATGCTTTGCTATGTTGTCAGATTGAAAAAACCCCTTCTGCTAATGTGCTCGTTGTCCCAGCATTTTTTCAGATGCAATAGCTGTGTTTTGTTGAATGAAGTTGAAACTTAATAGCTCCATTTCACCATTGGTGCACCAAGTTTACCCGCATCAGGAAATATACTGCCAGCCATCACAACTCTCAGTAGTTTTCAAGAGCACAAATGGACTTTTAAGAGCATCTAGGGAGGATTCATGATGACATGAACTTAGGGTTCTGTCTGGTGCCTGTTGAATATGTTTCAGCATATGTGGACATATCAAGTCTTTATCTTTGAAACAGCACTTTGGTACATTAATGATGTGCATCAAGTGCAAAACTGACAGAAATTGTAAAGGTGCCAGACAATAAGCAAAGAGAAGCACCAACATGTGCAACATATGAATGAAAACAAATCCACTGTCATGTAAAAATCTGAACAGTACTGTGAAAATAGGAAGGTGGAAAAACTGTGTAAACATTAAAGGGTAATCTTATTTGTGCCCAAGATTTATCACCCTTTAACATCCCAGCTTCATAGCTGACAAAATGGAGTGTATTTTTTTATTCATTAGCAGCAGTTGGAAATAAGTTTAAGAATCTTTTACCATCAGAAACTCTGAAGTAGACAAACCCACTGTACTTAAGATGTTGATGAATAAAGCTGCAAATAACATATTGTTAGTTGTTAGCATGAACACTGACCTCTCCTCCTAAACACAGCTCTGACAAGACTCATTAGCAACATAAAAACTATTTAAACCTCTGATTGACTGCACAGTTACCATTTAAAGCAATGAGTATAAGTGTTAAAGAGGCACTAATTTAGTTCTCAAAACACTTCCAAGTAAGGAGTATTTCATTTCAAATTCAAGGCCATTAATAAACTAATACAAATACTGAATCTGCAGTTTGAAGATACTGTTAAAGGAACCTATTTGTCTCAAGGCTGAAATGAAGTTAAGAGCAGGAAGGAAAAAGGTAGACTGCCAGCATCATTTTCGTGACAAACATTAAAGAGCACGTCTTTACAGTCTGCAATAAAAAGGACACTATACGGCTATTCCATTTTAAAACATGCTGCAACTATAGAAGATTGTTGGTACTGACCTTCGTTTCTTGCCTGTCTGCAGGTCCCACTCTACAATGTGTGTATCATCTGACCCACTGTATAATAAACTGTCCTCAGGATGCCACTGGACACAATTTACTCCTCCACTATGGCCCCCATCCTGACAGTAAAAGAAATCCATATGGTTAAGAGTCAGAAGATGTTTACATTTAATAGCAAATTAATACTTGTGTAGTTTGGAAAATGCATAGTATGCCCATTCTTAATTGGGGAAATAATGTGATATGTTCATAATCTTCCAGTAATGTAGAACATATATAGCAACCACAGTTTCAGGGTATACAACATAGTGAACTCACCAGAGTACAGTGCAGTGTTCCCTTTGCGGTACTATAGATGAGTACAGTGCCTGCTGCTGTGCCCATTGCCAGCAGGTCAGCCTTCTCTTCCACCTGTCCTGCCTCTGATTTCCTCTTCTTCCTCTGGGGCCCCTCCTGAAGCACAGGGCATTTGTACTGTTCATCAAACTGAAAGCTGTAACACTAGCGCATCTTAAAAGGCTTGACTGAATATCTACAAAGCTTGATCTGTGCACCAG
Organism: Ostorhinchus cyanosoma; assembly: GCA_029814465.1. NCBI lineage: Eukaryota > Metazoa > Chordata > Actinopteri > Kurtiformes > Apogonidae > Ostorhinchus > Ostorhinchus cyanosoma. The sequence continues at coordinate 5,180 of JAPTYQ010120255.1, read as the reverse complement.
TCTAGTACTACTTGCTGGTTCGAGATTGTACACCAGCACTGACAGCCAGTGACTGTAACAGACGACCACTAGTTGATGGTTTAAAACTTGCCAAACGAACTTTAAGCATTGGGAAAGTGGCTAAAACCATTAAAAGATAGCAAGGCGTACTAAACCGTAACTAATATTAATATGGCAATTCTAGATGGGCAACTTGAGTTCACTCATGTAAAATACTAGAGCGAGTTTACATCGAAGTAAAGTTACTAAATCTCTTCAACTTAAAAGTGTCATGGTGGCACGCGACTTCAGAGCTTTGCTGGGCTAACGCTAACAGATCTACTACATTTATTTACAGTTAACCAATAAAAACAATAACAACCCCTTAGTCGTGTGAGTGTTCATGATGTTAAGGTTATTTACATATAAGTAATCACGATATACGGCTTCATTATTGTGTCTCTCATATCTAGAATTGCCATGTGGGACAAACATGTGCGTTCTGCGCAGCTGTTGAGAGCTAACTTAGCAAAGAGCTAAACTGTCTGCCATGTTCAACGAACTCATGTCTACTGGCGTGTACACTGACAAATAACCAGCTGTAACACACGTATAATAATTCAGTAACTTTTATTCCTCCCAAACTGTACACTTATACCGGAGTGTCTGTTCAGGCCTCGCTAGCTAACGATGCTAACAGTAGAGCAGCCTCACTTACCTTGACTGTCCGGCATGGTCCCCAGGCTATGCAGGTACAAGTGGCACTCAAATGGGCTGAAGGCACGTATTCTTGGTGAAGTGTTTTGCTATCTGTGTTCCATATGCGAAGTCTGCCATCCTGGGCACAGAGTGCTAAGTACTGTCGTGATTTTGGTGAAAAAACGCAGGGTAGCTGCACCGAAAACCTGCTACCATCGGTCGCCATTTCTGAAGCGATGCTTGCGTCTGCGTACGTGCGTGCGTGGTTTACACAAACCACGTGCATCCCGCTGCAGACATGCGTGTTAGCGCGCCAGGTTCGCCCCTCCCACTACTGCCCCCTACAACAAGCATGGCACCTTCATGTTTCTTCATCACTCTCACTGTTACAGATAAATATATATTTTCAATTAATATTTAGGCTGAATAAAGAAAATAGCTATAGAGCCAACTTATTATATAAATATTTTTTAAATTTCGTATTCAATTTGTTAGACATGTCTGTGGGTTGTAGTTAATATCTATTGCTGTTTCCTACATTATAAATAGACTTTAGTTTATAACTTTAATGCTGTAATATAAAAAGTGTCATCAGCACATATATTTCATATTCCGATGAAAAAATGGGGCATTTTATCAAGAGAGGAAATGTAAATGAAGAAGAACGCCCTTTAGGTTTCTATTGGCAGGAATTTATTTTTATTGTTTCGTAATTCCTGTATAACCCATATATACAACCCATATATACAACAAATACATTAAACTGTCATGCTGAAAATGTAGCAAAAATAATTGCAGGTGTTAAAAGTATGTCACACACTACATTTGCCATAAGTAAAAGAATATGGCATATGAAAAGTATATTTTTTATATTTTACAGATATTTCTTTTGATTTTGGTCTACCACTTCATTTGACTGTTTATGCATTAAATACGTGAGTCAAGAAAGACCAAATAGGTATTGACGTCTAATGCATCCATGGTCGTAGCCTTGAGGGATTTGTTCTTATCACGAGTATACTTATTTATCTTGCACTGAATTTGCTATATTTTCAGTCCACAAAACGTATTGTGCATACAGGGTATACACACCCACATGTTCACATGTACCAGGGTTGTAATGACGGATAATTTCCAAATGTCCCCCTCTGCTGTTAGATTTGGAATGGTGCACCTGTCGCTTAGTTATGACGTTGTTGACGCGTGCTTTTTCAGCATGGTGACCTCCTGGTAAACACAGCCGGGCTCGGAAGGAGAGGTACGGTAAGTGAATATTCAACAAGGTTTAATGCTCTAATATCTTTGATTTTATGAATTTCCCAGGTTTTTGTACTATATAACGACTGATGTTTTTTCCCTCTTTGTAGGTGTTTATTTTTCTTCGAGGGCAGGGAGAGTGTCACATTTTTATATACATAACTACATTTTTATTGTCTATAATCTGTAGGAATGGCTGCACAAAGGACATTTGGAGGTCTACTGCTTATGCACAGACTTATGCAAGTTTGCACATCTAACTCAAGACATAGACAAATGAACTTGCTTAGAAAAGTCTTTGACAGGAAGATCGAATTAAGATTTTTCTCCACTGATTCTGTGAATTGTAATAATGATGATGGAAACAAATCAGACCCTTCACCTGTAGACACCAGGATGACCCCCAGTCCTAGACAAGCACTGCTGTCCAGGAGGAGACCACTGTCCCCTCTGGAGCGGATCAGCAGCCTCCTGCCCCAGGAGGCTCTGAGCCCAGAGGTGGAGCAACTGAGAGAACCTGAAGAAAACATGGCTGATCAAAAGGAGCTGGGACCATCTGAATATACACTCACACAATCCACTAAAGAGGAGAGTGGGCGTCTGAAGATCCATACAGAAGAGGAGGCAAAGTCTAAAGAGGAGGATTCAGTGACACATCATACATTAGACGCAGCAGTGGAGGAGTCCATGTCAGGCACTGAGTTCAGACATGAGCAGAGGATGCCCACTCTTCCTGGGGAGACCCTTTTAGCCTTTGGTGAGCTGCTTGTCGCTGAATATCATAAAGGGAGGGTAGAATTCACAAAGATGTTTCAGCTTCAGACTGGGACACGTCTTCAAAGCAGCTGGGGCATTATCCCGCATGACGACATCGCCGGGCAGCCTGCAGGACGCTTCATGAAAACAAACAGGGGCGTTCCCATCTTCATACGGCGAGCCAGTCTGGAGGATTATGTGCTGTTTATGAAAAGGGGTCCTGCCATCGCTTACCCCAAGGTACTTTTTTTCCTATATTCCTAAATGTGTGTCAGAGATCTTGTGTTCCCCTTAAAAGCATTGTGATTTCCTGTCTTCTTTTCACAGGATGCAGGGATTATGCTGATGATGATGGACATCACACAGGGAGACTGTGTGCTGGAGTCAGGATCTGGATCAGGGGCCATGTCATTGTTTCTGTCCAGAGCAGGTCTGCAGCAGATGGTCACATGATCTCACTTAAGCCTTCAGACCATTTTTGTTCATTTTTATCATCATTGTGCATCATTTTTACCTCACCTCCTGAAGGGGAGGAAAGAGATATTGTTTTTGATTCAGCTTGTTTTGTTTGTTTGTTAACACTCTAGCAGCAGAACTATTGGTTGAATTCGTACCAAATTAGGTTTACAGATTGTCAATGACCCAGAATGCATACCTTTACATATTGGGAACAGTAAGTCAAAGTTTAAATTTTTTATGAATTTTTAAAAATCTTCCCATTTACTTATAATGGGTGAAACACGTGCGAGGGGCGGGGTTTTTTGTGCCTGGCACCACTTGTTCAGTGTTGATTTCGTGATCATTATGGCCTTGTTACAGCTTATGGCATGAATTTCGACAATACATTTTCTTTTTAGATATATTTATAGAATCTCATGTCAGTTACTCTTACCGGTCTATTATGTGCTACAGACACTTTTTGCACCCCCAGATGACCTTGGTACCAAACAATGTAAAACTACTATGAAATCATCTTGTATCAATATGTTTTCAGCAGCTGTGCTCAAAAATACCTAATGTCCAATCATTGTAAGGATTTTAACCCTTTATATGTCAGTTTGAATGCATGAGGCCACTTGTTTTATAAAAATAACACAAAATATGATATATTTCCATGTAATACATGGTGGAGGGATGTGGCTTTCTTGCTAATAACTGACATATTCAAGACTCTGATATCAAGCAATTTTGATTTTATTTCACTTATTTTGTTAATATAGATTTCCCAGTATGATTATTCATAGTAACCGAAACTGCAAAATCTTTTTTAAGTGTAACTGATGCTGATTTAATGTTTATTAATTATGGTAATATTTCAGCATTTGGTGCTAAAAGCATAATTTAAGTAGAACTCTTATTTATCCAGGTTGTTTAAATGTTGTCATTGTTTTAATTTGGACAAAGCTTCAGAAACATATCATGCAGAATGTTAAAAGCATGGTAAAATAAAGGCCTTATTGAGCAGCACAAGTTAAATATAGAAAACAGGATTCCCACAGAATCTTTAAAAGTCTTGAATTTACAAATTCTTAAAAAAATCTTTGAAAGGTATTCAGTTTCAGATGGTAAGTGTTAAGTTCTGTTGTCATAAATTTGTTGGCTGTATTGTGTTTAAATGTGTCTGTTAAATGTCCAAGCTGCGAAGAAAGTAAAGTTGGTCTACTCAGGTCCATCCTTTCCAACCCGACAATTTATATTGAAATTAGGAACCAGTTATTGCTGAATTTGTAGCCCCCAGTGAGAAGTGACCCAAAACTGTGGGAATAAAGGTGTTGGAATAAATAATAAATACATTTTCCTAAATTCTAGTAGCCACTCATTTTTGACAGTATGGCTGTGAAATAGGCATTAAATTCTATTCTAAGTAGTCTTAAAAAGGTCTTAAATTTAACTTGTAGGAACCCTAGGAAAAGCAGCTGAATGAAAATCCTTAATGGACATGAACCAATAAAATAAAGCACAATGAACAATGTTGTAAGTGGACAAAAAGGGGATTTAGAAAACAAAAATATTTCTACGTCAGACCCCAGATGTAATGTGATCCTGGACTTGTACTTGGCTGATACTCCACATTATATGTTCTTTATTGTGTCCTTTTTGCAGTTGGCTCCAGTGGTCATGTGGTGAGTGTGGAGGTCAGGGAGGACCACCACAGGAGAGCCCTGAAGAACTACCAGCGCTGGCGGACGTCATGGGCACTGCGACGGGGGCAGGAGTGGCCCGACAACGTAGAGTTTGTCCACGCTGACCTCTGCACGGCCTCCTCTCTCCTCGCTGGTCGTGGATTCCATGCTGTCAGTGACACACTGCAAAAATTCAAATCTTACCAAGTATATTTTTTGCATTTCTAGTCAAATATCACACCTGCAATAAGACATAATCACTTTTCAGTCAGATATAAGAATTCATTTTTAGACTATAGATCTGGAAAATCTTATTTCAAGAAATCTTACCAAGATAATTTTCACTTGTTCCATTGGCAGATTTTT
>JAPTYQ010120251.1:0-17636 GCA_029814465.1 Ostorhinchus cyanosoma | reverse complement strand
GTCAATAGCTCGATTAGAAATATGTTTTTTGAGAGAAATGTTGACGTGTTCAATACTTATTTTCCCCGCTGTATATAAAATGTACACATTTGTCTGCTGTGACTGCTACTGATTCAAATTTTTACCAAGAATTATTGCAAACTCTTCAGGTAATAACAAGCACAGGGTGTGCTGGTGCAGTCTGCAGTGGTACCGCCGTCAGATCAGTAAAAAGGAGGTTATTAGAAAGACTGTCTGGGAATTACAGCCACATTAGTAACAATTATAACTACTGTGTAGCATTTTCTTTAATAATGTGATATTTTCTGTACAAAAATCTATATTTCTGTCCACGTGTAGAGACTTTTAGCCTGAAGCCTCTTTGCAGCGCCACAACACCTCAATGATGTAACACCTTTAACCTTTATCAGAAACCATTGCAATGTTGGGATTTCAATAATGCACTGGGCGTCCATAAAGTCTCTTAACAAATATATTACAAAAGCAAATGAGGTCAATGGTCAAGATCAGGTTTTTTTCTATAGCATGTTTACAACAACGCAAAGTGTCCAAGTTACTGTATAAGGATATAAGTGAAAATACAAAATATAGTAAAACTAATAAAAATATATGGATATAAAAGATAAGATATACTAAAACTGATACAACAGATACACAACAATAAGATAAATAGTATCTAAAAATACAACTAGAAGATAAAACTAATTAAAAGTCACACACTTGTATTAAAATCCAGTGCAAATGAGTGTCTTTAAAAGCCTTTTTAACGGTTGAATGGACTGCACATATGGGGGCAGAGCGTTCCAGAGCCTCGGACCTGCAGCAGAAAAGACTCTGTGGCCTTTCGTTCTCAGGGGGTTCAGGGTACGTCTAACAACAGCCAATGTGAGGATTGTGTTTCTCTGGCTGGAATGTGCACAGTTAAAAGCTCTGAAAGGTAAGGGGGTGTAAAACCATTCAGGCACTTAAAAACATACGATCAAATCTTAATCTGGATCCTGTAGGAGACAGGAAGCCAGTAGGGGGCTGATGTGGTCCCCTGGATAATGAAGACACATCTGTGGAACCATCACATGGTCCTGGATGTGTTTCCATGTTGTCTGCATCATTTCCTCATCAATGGTGTCAGTGACATCAGTGATGTTCTGCATGTTTGTTCCATCCACGATATCTTTAACATAATAGCACAGGATAAACCCAGGGCAGTGACACCTGGAGGACCAAGTGTCCAGGGAAGTGGGCCGTCCCTTCCAATCCACTGGTGTGGAACTGTTGGATTTAGAACCCACCGACACGCAGAACAACATCTACCTGGAGCATGATGGTTGGTTGGAGCTCATCCAGTTGTGGTGACACATATTCAGTTCAAAGGTCAACATTGCACTAATTGATCTGTCTTCAAAGAAACATGGACCAATGATGGGATTGAACTGGTCTCACAATGTGATTAAAAACTGAGCACATAGAACTAATCTGATGAACATATATCATCAATCACTTTTGTAATTGTTTTTTTTTTTTTATTGTAAAGAGACTTTGTGGACCCCCTGCAGTTTTGTTAATTGTTCAGCTCTACAATGTACCTGAAATCAAAGAATATATTGGCCGAAAAAGCTGTTCATGGTTGATAAGTATAACATTCATGTGCTGTGTTTCCAAAAAATGTCAAGAAAACGTTTGTAAAGCACAAGACAAAGTTCAAAAGACATTCATTTTCTATTGACTAAACAAGGCTGTGGAGGCGATGTGACACATGTATTTAACCCCAGAGGATCCAGAACCTGGTCTTGTCATTAGTCCACACTACACGCTGTGATGTCATAAAGGCTTTCATACTTTATCTGCAGAACCACCAACAGCTGATCAATCATATGAATTCCATTTGTAAATTCAGAATCTTTATTTGTCAGTAGGCATGAACCGTACCCTGAAACTGTTCTTCTGTATTTAACCCATCATTAGACCCACTGCAGACTGGGAACACTGGGCCCCCCACGACAGGAGCCCAGGGGGAAAATGGGGGGTTAAGTGCCTTGCTCAAGGGCACATCAGCCAACAGCTCTCTACCGGTCAGAGGAATTGAACCTGCGGTCAGAAGCCGACTCTAGTCATCTAGGCCATGGCTGCCCCCCCCCCGGCTGTTCACTACATTAGAATTCATTTGTGTAACTACATCCCATTCTGTGTATTAGACTTTTCTGTTAAACTGAGGGTGTTCTATGTTTTCTAAAATGAAACTCATACTGTGCATCCAGTTTGTTTATGGAAATATGTCTAAAGGTGAACAGCTATTAGCAAAGTGGGTTGAAACAGCTAACAGAGAGCCAAAGTCCCGCCCCTTCCTGTCCCCATGGCGCCTTATTTTGGGGGGAAAAAAACTGTATTACAGTAAGAGGCGAGGCACAAGTAATTTTTAGGTTTTACTTGTATTTATCATTCTTGCTCTATGGTTGTTATTAATGCCAGTGGCAATGAGGCATATGAGGAGGATGAAGGGAAAAAGAAAAAAGACGAAGAGGGACGTGTGTTGAGACATAAAATAGTGAATGAGTTGGTGCTGTTAGAATCCAAACACTGGACCCAGCCTCAGCATGGCTCAGGAGAAGCGTTTGGATCCAAACAAACATAAGATCCTTCGCACATGTCGACACTGAGCCTGTTTACACGAACATAAAAATCTGATAACTGGGAGTAATCAGATAATTGCTGTAATCAGATGCCACACGTTTACATGCACTTCAGAAATGCAATAATCGAAAAACCCAGATTGACATGTTTCAGTCCATTATTTGATTTCTTTCGCAGTACGTACGAACATTATAGTGTAAGACGTACAATTCCTGTCATTTTCAAAACGTTCGGTCTTGTCTTGTTGACCATGGTAACACCTACAGCAGCTGCCCTAATGTGGGAGGAGCCAATAAGACTACTAAAGAGGTCACATGTTGCTGCTATCCTTCATTTGATTTCATTGTCTGTTTACCTTTTTCCTTTGGCTCATGTTGTCACTGCTTAACTTCCATTTATATAGTTGTTTTTTTTGGTTTGTTTTCAGGAATCAAATAACCTGAAGACATCAGAGTATTGAGGAGAAATCTTGGTGTGTTCATCCAATTTCTCATAATCAGATAAGTGTCGTTATTGAATAAAGGCGATCAGATTATCCTGTTTACATGCTCACTAGAATCATCTGATAACTCCAGGTATCAGATAATGATTGAAGTATTGGCGTGTGTAAACAGACTCACTGATTCATGGATTTACTTCCTCAGTTGTCACTGAAATTCTTGAGTGAAGACATTTTTGCATCCCCTTAAATATTCCACAAATGTCTGTGCTCCACACCTAAAAGATGCCTTCATGCTCCACATGTAAACATGCTGTGGCTGACACAACCTTCAGCATGTTGTCTAATTGATGTGCTAATCATCATGGACTGTCTGTTTAAACGCCTCTACTCTCTAGGGGATGTTTTTAACCTTTGGTCACGACCCCTGATCCAGTGTCATCATCCAGTCCGAGCTCACAGCAGGGTGCCTCCACTAATCACCCACTGTCACTTCCTCTAAATACTTTAAGTACATAGATAGAAGCCCTCTGATCACCTTCCTTTACAATCCCTGTGGGATCCATCAGCAGTCTGCCACAAGAGTGTCTTCAATGGCACAACACATGGGAGGACAGGAGGTGATGCTGCTATTTCTGATTACTACTTTTTTTTTCTGATTACTACTAAAAGGAAAAAAGGAATCCTTTGAAAGTTTTCAGCAGCGTTTTCAGACAGTAATCCCATCGCTTTAAAAGGTTCAATGTGTGACATGGGGCGCAGATATATACACAGAATATGCATCAAAATGTCAAGTATCTCTTTAGAGCTGGTACGTTTTTCTATTCTGGGATTTTAATTAAGGAGACATGAAACCTTGTACTTGAACACTGGAGGCCATCCACTGTAGAATGAAAACAATGGGAAGGAGACGATGCCTGTTCTTTACTGTCAAAGCATTTTATCTTCATTTTCAAACACGGGGTAAAGCGATGATGTCCATCTTTATATACAGTCACAAGTGTGAGACTGGTAAGAACATACAGTGCATGAGCACTGGTTCTGAAAGGTCATTAATCAAATGACAAGCAGCGTAAACCAGATAATCTGCATTAACAACCATCAATCACTTTATACTGGAAGTGTCTTAGCCACTCAGCTGTAGAGTTGCCTTCAGGTAGGAGAACACCTTTAAGTGTATTTAAAGGACGGCTGTAAAATTCATTTTAATTCAGGGGTAATATGATCTGAACTGGCTGAAGCAGTAAAATAACAACAGTGAAAAAAGTTCAATTATATTAACAAAATGTTTACATCTACAAATTGTCCTTAAAAATGTGAATAACAGCTTGAAACATCTTAAGAAAAATAGGTGCAATTTTAACAATATTATGACTCAGTTTATCATGTTCACATGAGCAGTACATGTTACAGATCAGACTGGATCTACAAATACACTAAATATTTAGTAACAGACAGAATATTGATTAAATTGCTCTTATTTTTCTTCAGACATTTCAGGTTGTTTATATTTGTTCAGGTTAATCACTTTTTTTTTTTTTTTTGTGAAAGGACAGTTTGTAAATGTCAACATTTTCATGTAATTTTACCTTTTTATACTAAAAGAGGAAAAAGAAAGTTATTATTTATAGGTTATTTAAAGATTCTTTATTGTGAATTCACTACATGTTCAGGACATGCAGAGAACTGAGAAACTTTCTCTGTCACCTTGTGAAACACTATATGTTTTAAAAAGGAAAAATAAAAGATATAAAATAGAATAGAATGGAATAAAGAAAGCATACATTTTCAGTCTATTTACAGTATTATTATTATTAGTATTATGACAGTATTCCAATGGTCTGACCCACTTTAGATCCTAATGGTCTTTTTGTGGATCCTGAACTAAAATGACTGTAATACCACTGATTGTTAATATCTTCAGTGTAATTTTGCACAAATTCATCTCACAGGCTGGACTGGACCCTTTGGGGGGCCGGTTTTGGCCCCAACGCCCACCTGTGCTTTAAAGGAAAAAAAAACAACTAATTCACAGAAACAGGAAAAAACAAGCTGGGAGTGACAGAAAAATAAAAAAACCCAAAACAATCAGTTTCATGTAAATGTTAGAGTTCTGTTATTTATGACGTGTGTTCCAATGGGAACGACAGAAGAAAAAGAAGACAGCTTTTCTACAAACGGTCTTGTATTACAGCCGAACTGCTTCCATTAGGATAAACAGGGACTGGTTTCCATGTGCTTTTCAAAGGTATTGGTTTTGTACTGATGAGACGCCCAGGGGTTTATAATCCATGAATGCCTAAAACTGAGGCGGCTTTATCAAACCCAGCACAGAGGGGCACAAAATGTCAAAACATTATACAGTTTTTTTCTGATATACGTCAGTTACACAACCGCTGGGAAGACCCAGAAAGAGAGAAACTGGGTCAAGTTCAAGCTCCATTGTCAGAACTTTGTGTAGTTCAGATAAGAAATCATTCCAAAACCCTTGTATTTTTATACCAGACCTGAAACATTGAGTAAAATCATCAATATCCACATTTTAGGGCAGAATGAGACATCCTCTGTGTATCTGCAGACACAGTTTGTACTCTATGCATCAAGTCCCTTTAACAAACAAAACAAAACACAAAACCTCATTAATTTAACCCATAAAGACCCAAACCTCCACCAATGACCAAAAGCATCCACTGAAACACACTGGTTAACCCCTGTTGATCCATGAATTCTATCAATACATGTCAATAACTGGTATAAATACAGTTCTTCATCTTTTCATGGTCATCAGATACGACCCATGTGGACGTTCAGAGGCTCCGTAGTTACCGTGGAAACACCATCATCTTCTATAACATTGATTCTCCAGTAAAACCCATGGAGTTGGATCAATGACAGTGGATGGAGACACTGGGTTTATGTTCAGTTCAGGACAGATTTACTGAAAAAATCAGTTTTTCTTCAGTTTTCTCTGTTTTGATATAATAGCCTTTGAATGAAATTTGAGTTTTCATGAACATCTAAATCAAATATATGAAATTAAATATATGAAAATCCAGATTTACAGTGAAAAATGCAACATACAGAGGATAATATTGAAATAACTCATGATAAATCACTTAAAGGTTAAATATAGAGGGCTGTTTTTTGGAACTGCCACAGAGTCTTTATGGGCTAAACATGCTTCTGTGCTTTTACTGTTTCATCAGTTTGAGTGTTTATTTGCTCTGGGTTCACATAGACTCACTAAGTACGATAAAGTCTCCACAAACACAAACCTGGATGAGTTTACACCCAGTAAGTTCAAAAAGTTAATGACGTCGATTATCACACTATTAAAAAGTAAATAAAAGGCTGTAATTAATTCAAGTGCTATGAGATGATTGACCCTTGTACAGTTGCTGCAGTAAAATCCAGTGTTGAATTTCTGATCTGACTGTAAATCAGCTTCAATTTGGGTCAATTTGCATTATTGGTTTATAAGGAGGAGGCTGGTTTTCTTTATAAAAATGGAGTCATTGTGTTTCTAACATCTGAAAGGTAAAGAAGCCTTCCTCCTGACCTTCAACACCAAAACAAGTTAGATCAGAGATACGGACACATAACGCATCTTTACTGGCAATAAAAACAGTCCAAGTCAACCACGATGACCGAGTGCCTCAAATCCTTTCTTATCATTAAGTCCTTTAAGCCATAATATTATGAGAATAAAGTCGTATAAAAAAGTCAGAATTTAACAAAAATAATGTCATACTTTAATGATATTAAAGTCTGAATATTTCAAGAGTAAAGCCATAATATGAGAATAAAGTCGTGGTTTTAAAAAAAAAATCCTTATAACTTTACAAAAATAATGTCATGCTTTTATGAGATTAAAGTCGTAATATTTTCAAAATAAATTCACAACAGTGCGATAAAAAGTCATAATTTAAAAATTGCACGCCTTCAGCCTCGTTGATGACAGAGTTTCCATTTACAACAAACGCAAGCGAAGCGACGAGTGGGTACGACTTTATTCTTATTAATTATAGTTTCCCCACCTGTTTTTAAATTACAATGTTAATCTCATAATAATATGGTTTTATTGTTGAAATATGAGGATTTTAATCTCATAAAAGTATGGCATTATTTTGTTTTTTTTTAACTACAACTTTATTTTCATAAAATTATGACTCTCTTGTATTTGACTTCATTCTCATAAAATTACGTGTTTTATCTCGATATTTTACCACTTTATTCTTGAAGTGAAAAGTGTTCTTATTTTCGTATGTGGCCCTAATACACCATCGTAGAAACGCATTATCACAGACATATCTCTGCACTTTTATCGTCTCGTATGGTGCAGTTTAGCATCGACTACATCCACCCACTCGTGCTTGAATCTTAAGTCAGCTGATGTTGAGAGGCGCTGTATGCAGCACAGACTCTGCAGTAAATGAAAGCTCCATGTGATGTCGATGTGATTCATCCAGTGTCAAAGCTGCAGCTGAAGAACCGTCTCAGAGGACCCGTCACAGCGGGACGTTGAAGGGAAAGAAGTCAAAATAGCAACTGACCTGTTTAGATCAAAAATCACAAACCCAGTTACATGTTTCACCACAGCACATCCACAAAACGAGTGGTGCGCGGTAAACCGGTTCTTACACTGTCACTGGGGTCGAACGCTGCCACGATGGACTTTAATTACCGTGATAAAAGTGTAGTGGGTTCCCTGCACATATGTTAGATTCAGTTTGCACATAATAGAGAATTTAACATTAACAGTTTATTTCTCCTGCACCCTTTCAGAAAATGAACAGGCGCATACTTTAAGACAAAAGGTGGCTGATGGGTAAATGACATGTTTCAGAGGCAGGTGATAGGTGTGCATGTTCCAAAGTGTGGTTAGCTTAGCATCACATCAGCAAACTTAAGGAAACGAGCGTCACTCAATGCAAAAATGAACAAAGCTACCAGACTACCGCCTCCGTTTGGATCTGGTTCCGTTAGAAGGTATCTGATAACACACTTAGCCTTCATGCGGTGGCAGCCAAAGGACGTAATACCAGCAATTTATTTCACCACCTCAAGACCTCCCATATCTGTGAGTATGAGGACGCAACACGGGTGAAGAAACAAGGACTTCTGCCACAACAAACAGCTCCAGAGCCAGAAGACTCACTCACTGCCGGAGAGCGTCTGAAGGCAGCGCAGATGTGACCCCGGCCACGTTCCCCACGGAAAGAGCAGCAAGAAGTGGAGCGATAGAACAAGGGCTCCTGCTAAACACATCACCATGGACACGCTGCCGATGCAGACGCTTTTAGAAACCTAGTACGTGCTTTGGATCCGCTGTAAACAGTGAGGGCAGGTTACTCCTTAAAAAGGTGTGAGAGTCCAGCTTGTTTTCTCTTCCTAAACCAATAAATACACTGTTTTCTACACAACAAAGATTCTCTGCTAAAATATACCGTCTCATATTTAAAATAGAGCAAAAAGAGCAATCATGTTTTCAGAATTAATACCATAATAAAATATCATTATCAGAATAAGAGGGAAAAAAATGTGTGATATAAATGTTCTGCCATATCGGCCGGCCCAAACCAAAACCCACAGCCTTCTGCTGCTGCTGGAGTTCGAACGCTCTCCAGTGGAAATACATGTGGGTGATGCCCTCAATCAAGCAGAACATTTTCTAGGAAAACATTTTACTGTTGATTAAGGTTTAAGCCGAAACAAAGGAAACCTCCAGAGCTACTGGAGCGGGTCGTCGCAGGAGCTGAAAACAATAGGTCTGTTGATAGTACGGGTGGAAATTTCACTACACATATAAGGCCAGACTTTTGTTCCTGCAAATAAGCTTAGACACAAAGTCTAATGAACTGGCGACACATCCAGGGGGTACCCCGCCTTCGCCCACAGCTGGGACAGGCTCCAGTACCACCACGAGCCTCTGCAGCAGGGCTGTCAAACTCATGTGAGTTCAGGGGCCACGTTCAGACCAATGGGATCTAAGGTGGGCGGGACCAGTAAAATAATAGGCATAATAATCTACAAATTATAATCCAATTTTTTCTCTTTGTTTTAATGTGAAAGTTAAATTATTCTATGAAAATGTAAATAACCTGAACGACCACGTACACCCTGACATATAAAAAAATAAGTGCCCTTTCATCAATATTATGTTACAGTTTATTAGTAACACAATTTACAGCTCACAGTGGATCTACAAATGCAGAAAACATTCACAACTGGCATTATGTTGTTAAAATTGCACTTTTTTTTTCTAAAGAAATTTCCGGTTTCTCATATTTGTTCAGGTTAGTCACATTTTATTGTGACAGGATTTGTAAATATAAATATTCTTATAATGTAATGTTACTTTTGGACAAAATTTGGACACATGATTATTCATAGGTTATTATCTATTATTTTACTTGATATCACATTAAGTTGTACGTCGTCCCTGAAGGCTCTTGACTGGTACTAATTTCATTGTCCTTTTTGCACTTGTGAAATTGCTCGTGTGGACTGGATTGGACCATGTCCTGGGTGGTTTTGACGCCTCCACACTGGAGGGTACGGTGGTTCAGAAGATGACTGACTGAAAAAGTCTAATTACTAGGACGTAGCACAGGTTGACCAACGTAACCCTAAACAGCATGTAGCTAGGTTTATAACCCTGCTATATTTTTTTTTGTTACAAAAATTTGCCAAATGGAAAAACAAAAATTTTGCCAAAACTGTGATTTTTTTGCTGGAAAGATTTTGAGCTTGAAAGTGGTGGTTTTTCGGGCATAACAAAGTTGGTATAGCGCACAAAACTGCAATGGAAAATGTTTTTGCACAACTACAGTCACATGAACAAAAAATGTGGATGTCGATGGATGTAAGAACGGGGGAAGAAGAAGAGTTTTCAAACAAACATGACCTGGTATGTGTGGACACAGGGGGAAAAAATCATTTCTTAATTTAGTCGAAGGGCAACGAGCATTCTAAATTCAAAAGAACAGAGAAATACAAGCGTTTTCCAGGACTTAGAGGGCACCATGACAGAAATATGAATGTATTTCTAAATCAATGGGATATTTTTAGGTTCGTCTCCATGTATGTGGAATCACTGCTCGTGACATCTCATGATAATAAACAAATCATCACATTTGTGATTGAATTGAAACCCTGACTACACACTCCTATTTTTTCGACATTTAGTAGGCTACATATCAGTAAAGTTTTGCATATATGTCCAATGGAAAAGAGGCCACTGTCACTCAGTGTCGAGTTAGGGTTAGTGGTCCACTTCCACAGACTGTGACCTCATTTATTCACCTAGAAAATAACAGAAGCTTCAAAGTATTTCACAGTAGAAAATGTTTTGCGCAAGTGTCACCTTTGAAAATGGATCTTGTTCATGTTAAAATTAATTGGACTGAAATAATAACACCTTTCTCACCAACTTCGGAAGTCAGTTAATATCAGCATTGATCAAAAATCCACCTCCGAGCTCCTACTTTTCACAGGATACAGTGGTCAGCAGGACTGTTATTATGAACGGACAGAACTATAATCACCACACAAACCCAGCTGGTCATTCAAAAGCCCATTAAAATACATCCACCCCATATCACACTTATTCAAAGTGGACCGCTATAGTGCATTGGCCTCCTCCAGTTCGCTTTTATAAAGAGTTCATTTGCATCTAAATAAAATAAATACAGCGTTGTTTTGTTCCTGCATTAGTAGCAGTCATGCTGTTCACTGACAGACAGTTTTATTAGTGCAGTTGCTGTGGGTTCACAGGCTTTTTCTCCTGTGAATAAACATCTGAGATCCAGAAATAATCAAGGCAAGAATATATCAGAGACAGCAGGCTGTTATTCTGTTGGTATTAAAGGGCTCATATGAGTCAAACTCCTGAGCTTCATTTCTTTGTGTATTTGGACCCTAATAGTTGAGACAGGTTGAATCTGAACCCTCCAGCTGCTGCAAAGCTATCTGCAGATTCATTTGGGCATAAATCCAGTGGATTTCTACAAAGCCTTTCAATTCCTTCTTAATTTGTTACATTTTATAATTAGTTACATCACGACATTTATACATATGAGGTCAAGACTTCTGCTGAACATTTCTCAGACATTATATATAGAGAGTACATGTGTATAGAATAGAATAATGTATACAATAGAATGTACAGAATAGAATACGTGTATAGAATATTTATGTGTAGGATAGAAGATGTAAGCATTAAATAGAATATATGTGTATAGAATAGTATATATGCATAGAAAAAGAGATATATGTGTATAAAATCAAATTTATATGTATAGAATTGAATATATTCAGTGTTAAACATTTTCTCAGACTCAGATTTAAATCCTGAAGGGACAACGCTTTTCTGGGTTTGTCACCGTCGAGGGTCGAGCAGAAAGAGCAGGAGTGGACGTTTGAAGGCAGAGGCCTCCACCACCATCTGCACCATGTAAATGCACACAGCAGAGGGTGGACAGGGTTAAGGCATCAACACTAGGCGTTCAGTTCAGCATTCTCACTTCCTGTTTCTGCAATTAATGGACCAAAAACACACGCATGCACACACACACACACACACACACACACACACACACACACACACACACCTGGCATTAAGCGGATGTATGCATGAGGCCTGACATCCGCCTGGTGTCTGCCACTCAGCTCTTAATTAACAAGCACATAGACTGATGGAGACCAAAGCATCAGCTTAATCAGACAAACTTTAATAACAGCCAACACATAAAGGAAAGCACACACACACACACACACACACACACACACATGCACACGTATACACATGCATGCACAGAATCTGTGTAATAAGATGTGGATCCTGTTGCCATCTCAGGCTTGACGAAGATAATAATGATGATGATGTAAAACTCACATCCTGGAAGACAGAGACGTGATCAAAGCCACTTCCCTGACAGAATGAACCCTGTAAAACCTGACCATCAATTACAACAGCAGATTAGGACCACATAAGAAAATAAACACACTTGACACTATGAGAATAAAGAAAAATATTGAGATCAAATGTGTACTTTGTTGAGAATAAAGTTGAATACAAAAAGAGTAATAATTTTATAAGACTGAAGTTGTAGTATTATGAGAATAGCGTTGTCATATTTCGAGAAAAAAGTCATAATATTATGAGAAAAATGTCAAACCCATTCATCGCTTAATGAAGAACTTGGAACATTTTGTGAGGTTTTACTCTCATTTAGGGTTCGTCTGAAAGTTGCTGCTTCTCTTATTGCGTTCGCTCAAACCGGAAACTGTCATCAACAAGGCTGAAGGCTTACAATTTCTAAATTAGGACTTTTATCGCACTATCGCACAATTATTTTCAAAATATTAGGATTTTAATCTGTGACATTATTTTTGTTAAATTATGATTTTTTTTATTTTTTTTTAACTACAACTTTATTCTTGAAATATTTAAACTTTATTAAAAACTTTATTAAAACGTGGCGAGTGCAGGATTCTGAGGCACAAAACAGCATTTGCAAACTCAGCATTTTCTTGTGTGTTTCTTGTGTCTTTTTTGTATGTTTTAGATTTTATTAATGTCTGTTCTTTTACTGATAACATCAGCCTGCTCAGGGACTACAGGTGGAAATTAACACTAGTGCTACAACCTGGGACACTGCATCTCTCCTGTTTAAGGTTAATGTTTATTGTGGTTTGTTTTTTTGGAATTGAGGTTTTTTTTGGGGGGATTGAGATGTTTCTCAGACCTTTTAACAATATCCAACCAAAACACCCGATGTGGATGTTGACAGATGTCAAACTAAGAAATGAAAATACAATTCCATTCACAATGCAACTTAACAGAAGGCTTAGAAATGTCTTAGAAGCTAGGCTAGCTTAGCCGGCACATGAACATAATATGGATTTGGTCTTGTACTGGAGCTTAAAGCTCTTAGGCTAACAGAATTAGCGCCAAACTCATCTATTCACATTCCGAACTATTCCAGAATGTAAACACACCAACGACGACCAAAGACCAACTTGATGCTCAGGAATGAACCAACAGAGAGAGAAACCAGTGAGTGTCAAACACCAGGCCTTTGTTCCAAGCAGAATAATGTCCAGTATTTATGACATCATCAGTTGATTCCCTAAACATGAATGACTACTGGCATTGACCAGTGGATAAAGTGGATTAGGGCAATGAAAACCTTAAACACTGAATTTCACGGAGCTGGAAACAAAATAAGAAGACTGAACAGAACGCTGTTATAAAAGTCATGTTCTAATGTTAGAAAACACACGTCCCTTTCATATGGTTTTTCCTGTGTGTTTTTCTTGTATCTTTAATATATACTTTTGGGATATATATTATTTTTTTGCCACTTACAGGTAAGGAACTAAATATGGTAACTCCAATGAACTTGATTTTCTACATGACAAAAATTTTGAAAAATTTCAGAAAAGTGGAGCTCCACACAGCCGCAGTAGCAGAAACAAACCTGTCGACCGAGCGTGAAACTCCGCCTCCCACAAAGCATGTCAAGACAAATTTCCAAAATACATTTTTACGAATATATATTTTCCTAATAAGTACACACACAATGTATTTTTCAAAGGTCAACTGTTCATGAGCTCAGAAAAACAACTGAGATGCAGCGACATAGGGGTAAAAAGCTGCTGAAAATAGAAACCCAAAAGAACCTCAGATTTGTACTTAAGGAACTATGGGATGGATTGATAAACCTAAATAATAAATACTGTTCAACGGGTTGAAAACTGCTGTCTTACACACCGACAGAACTATTGGGACAGAATTCCTGTTTCAGAAGAATCCACTAGAAATAGAAGATATACTCGCAGCTCTTATCTTTCAAACAGAGAATGAAAGCATGTAATTGTGTGTGATTGGATTATTGTTGTAGAATATTCAATAATGATAATTACTGCATTATCGTGTACCTTCAGTGGGTACAAACTGAGCCTGCTGTCCTTTATCAGACCTGATAATACACTGACGTTAACAGAGGTTTTTTTTTTTTTTTTAATTAAATTTCAAACTTGCAAAGAAACAAAATAAAACAAAAACAAAATAACATTTAAATGAATAGAATCTGTCTTCAGGTACAAGCAAGTGTGAATTTGCATGGACAAAAAAAAAGTAGGAAGAAGTAGAAACTTATTTAATCCTACGCCTCAAATACTTTTACATCTTTATCAAGAACTTAATTCATGAATCCAACAGTACGTTTTCTTGATTTAACATTTAACTCACAACTAACACTTAATACAGTAATCGAATTTAAATGAACAGTTGTAAACCTTCATTTGCAATTATATGGTAAAATGTTGTTTAGGTTGTTTATAATTTATTCCAGTGTGCAATGTTTGTTTCCTTTTTGGTAATTTAGTTCTATCATTATTATCATCATCATCATCATTATTATTAAAATAAATATTATTATCACATATTATAAAAGGTAAGTGAACAATACAATAGCCTTGTAATCACATTGATACTAGCAGGGAAACCTTCAAAATAAAACTGCAGAACAATATCCAATTCAACATCATCATTTTTGTTTAACGTCATCCTTTATCTATTTAATTTAACACTTATTCTGGTGATACATGTTTAAAGGCATATGTGCATTTCTATATTTAAACAGGATTAGAAGCTCTATGGAATAAATGTTTTCATATTTGTTTTCATGTGTTCATATCTGATACCACATCCTCAAACAGCCTACTTTATTGATTTGGAAAATAGGCTGAATCCATACGACCATTCAGCGGAGTGGCTTTTAAACTCTACTATACTGATATGAAATAACGCCCAGAATTATGTTACCTTCACTTAGAGCGATGGGGTAACGTTACTAAGGTGTCACATGACCTGAGTGACATTTTCAGACCTCTTTGATGTGAACAATGACCACCTGACATGACACATGACAACCGATGAACAAATGCACAAGTGAATATATAAAAAGGTAAAAAAAAAAAAAAAAAAGAACAGAAGTGGGAGAAAGTAGGTGCTGTAGTTTAAACACCGACAGAGGAATCAAAAGGAAACTAGAAAAGCACTCGGTTTTTCAGGTGTTTTGCGAAATTGGTACATTACGCAAAACTGCAACGGAAAGACCTTTTTTTCGCAACTCCAGTACAGTCAGGTGAACTAAAAAACAGATGTTTATGGACGTTACAACAAGAGAAGAAGGAAAATAACATGATATTTATGCTCGTCGTCATGTTTACGGAATGACTTCTCGTTTCATCTCATGATAATAAATAAAGAAATCATCGCATTTGTGATTTAATGGAAAAACAGTCATTACGCACTTGTGTTTTTTGGCATTTAGTAAATATGGGTAAAGTTTTGCGCATATATCCGATGGAAAAGCGACATATGAAGGACATGAGCAGACGGTTGGACGTCAGGACGGAGGTGTTTGTCGTCTGCCAACCACTGAAGTCCGACTGTAAACAGTGACAGAAAGAAAAAGACTCACCTAATCATCCAAAGGAAGTGCGGCCCTTTGACAAACACAAACTAAATGGGTTGAACAGCCCCTGGGATCAGGTCGTCTGGGCTAATTAGTGGAATGCCGGCAGGATTCATTAGGTTTCATGAGTCTGTGTCTGTCCTGTTGACTTTGATTGGACCTGTTACGTTCACTGGAGGACGTTTATTTGTATTTTTCCTGTTCACGGTCACATTCGCCTGGAGCCGCAGATTGAATTTATCAAATCGTTGTCAAATTGTTTATCTGCAACTATGATTTTAAATGTTCTACCTCTAATTTTCTAAAATATTTTTCCTGCTCTGACTGTAACTAATAATTTTCTAACCATCTACTTTCTTCACATTTCACTGAGGAACAAAACTCTCCCATTAAACTTTTAGGAAATATTGATGTTTCTAAACTATATGGACATAAATACTGGGACACATCATGTCTACAGCTGTCAGATGTTCTGTTCATGAGGATCTGACATAGAAACAACAATATTAATAACAATATGATGTTTATCCATCTATAAAACTCTATTATGACACTTGTCATTATTGTTTTTATCCCAGACCTCTGTTAGAAAAGAAACGCCTGAATTCAACGTGTCCACATACTTTCGTTCATTTGTGTATGACTTCATTGTAATTATACTATGAGAATAACGATGTGGTCACAGATAAAAATGCCTCCAGCGTTCTCACCTCCAGAAGAACACTGGGACAGAAGAAAGAAGAATGAGGTCTATTACGACACTGAAGCCAAATGTAGGAGGAAAGTCATTCAGGCTTCGTTCAGACTCCAGGAAAATCCGACCCAGGCCACTTTCATACGTGATCCTAAATCTGATACGTATCTGATATTTGGCTGAGCGACTTCAGTCTGGAAGCAGGTAGCGTTTATCCGACCTTTACGTCATTGAAATGCGACAAACGTCACAAATCTGCGTCCCAGGAGGAGGAGGAGCAGCAGGAAAACCATCTGCGTGGTCACGTATTACATCAGGACGTCTTTAGCGCATGAGGGTCACTTCAGTTCAGACTCAAAACTGACAGAAGTGGCATTTAACGTGTGATATGAACCAGCACGCAAAAAAAACCCAACAGAATTCACCAAAAAAAACTAAACTGTGCCTTAAGACCTGCTGTGTGAACGGAGCCTTAGAACTTCACACCTGAACTCATCAGGTTCCATCAGATGATCATGAAGATGCAACAGGAGGCTGTAGAGAAGAAACTCCAGGCTTTTCCAAAAACCCAAACCAGCTTGAACAATAATGAAATAACTAAAAATCCATCCTGTGAACCTGTTTTCATTCCCAGTAGATCCACTTTAAAATGCTGCTGCACATTTAGAACGATTCAGTGACGTCGTTTTCCAGAATGTGACTGAATGATCCTTTAGAAGCACTGAGGTGTACAGACAATGGATTCCATTTCTATAGTATTGTGTGTTTTGTGTGTCCTCTGTGTGTTGTGTGTGTTGTGTGTGTTGTGTGTTTTGTGTGTTTTGTGTGTCCTCTGTGTGTTGTGTGTGTTGTGTGTTTTGTGTGTCCTCTGTGTGTTGTGTGTGTTGTGTGTTTTGTGTGTTTTGTGTGTCCTCTGTGTGTTGTGTGTGTTGTGTGTTTTGTGTGTCCTCTGTGTGTTGTGTGTGTTGTGTGTTTTGTGTGTCCTCTGTGTGTTGTGTATCTCAGTTTGACAGCCCTGGTTTAGTCAGAGGTGTTTTTCACCCACTCCGTTGTGGTTCTCGGTTCTGTTCAGGGTACGTGGACCCTCGTCACATTTACACAGGTTTGGATTGGAATTATTCTAGTCAAGGATGAGGAATTAAATGACACATTCAACACATTCATGACACTCAACAGTTGTTTAATGTCAAAACTTGTATTTCTGTCCAGAGATTAATTCATAATTATTTAATTAAATAATCAATAAATGTTGTTAATGGCAGAGTCAGAAACTGCATGAAGATCCTCAGTGAGGTTCAGGTCTGGACTCTGGGTTCAGGTCTGGACTCTGGGGTTCAGGTCTGGACTCTGGGGTTCAGGTCTGGACTCTGGGGTTCAGGTCTGGACT
>JAPTYQ010120073.1:0-17710 GCA_029814465.1 Ostorhinchus cyanosoma | reverse complement strand
CACACACACACACACACACACACACACACACACACACACACACACACACACACACACACACACACACACAGATTTTTACAACTAACAAAAAGTGAAATTTCTTTTAAGTGTCAGAAAAACAGCAGTTATAGAGATGGAGAAGACATAGAATGACACTAAAAAGGAGAACAGATAAGACTCCACACTGACAAAAACTGGGGTAAAAAGTGCAAAAGTTGACAAATATCAGAAAAAATGTAGAAAGCAATAAACTTACCCACAAGACATGGTGTGAAGTTAGAGTCAGTGGCAAAGTGAAGAGCAGAATCCAGTCTTAGTCTTAGTGTTGTCAGAGATGACGCAGTGTGTCTTTACCTCCAGACACAGTAAAGGTCAGGTTACATCAGCAGCCTGTTCACCTCTGTACCCACTGCCTTGGTTCTTTCCAGCTTTCTCCGAGTTCCTCACTTAGACCCAACCTTGTTCTTGTTCAGCCTCCAACTTTGTTTCATGATCAGATATCAGGCTTCATTACCAGCCGGGCTGATCCTCCCACCCTACAATTTACTCCAATTTTCTTAATTACCCAACTATCTACAAAAGAAAATATGCCTGTTCCTGTCTCCTTCCCTGCTCTTCCTCTCACAACCTTTTCAGTGTGTTTTTCCTGAGTATTTTGCACATCTCATAGCGAGTCAACATTTGCTTCCATGTAAATTTTACCTTGTGTTTTGAAGCTTGTATGCAAAGCACTTCATTGTGTTAATGCCGGTCATTTGTTTTCCAGTTACACTTTCCAAAGTCGTTACCAATGTAAAGAAGCAGTGGAGTTCACCTATGATCTGAGAATCAGTTCATTCTAAACCAACATCTTTTGCTCTTAATGTTTTGGGACCTGATTGGTGAAAGAGGACTTGGCTTATTATAATTTCTGGAGATCACAACAGTTCAGCCCTATTGTAAAAGCTGCCAAGAAAACAACAAAATTAAACTTCATGTGCCGGTAGTTTTTGCCTTCATGACAGCATTTATGCCCTTCTGGATATGTATATATTCTCACTTAAAAATTAATACACAGACACATACTTACATATATATTTTTTTTAAATATACAAAAACTTTGAAGAACTGTCAACCTTTTATTGTGGTCCATACAAACAAACAGCAATGATAAAAACAAGGTGATAATATTACAATAATGTAAAATAATATAACAGACAGTAAGAAATTAAATAAACTTAAGATTGCCATCATTGTCAAAATCTTCCTGTGCATCTAAAAGCAGTTGAGATATCGTTCATCTTTATTTCTGCAAACACAGGAGAGTTTCCAGGGAGAAAATCTGTGGTGCAGTGAGGAATGTCGAGGTGTTTGTTTGGGGGGGCACTGACAGATCTCACTTGATAAACCAGGTGGGATGGAGGAAAGGACGCAGGAAGAGGTAATAAGTCCAACTGACTGGTAGAAAAGTGACAGTAACAGTCTCTCAGTGTCAGGGGCATTTTTTCTGCAGTAGAGATGCACATCTATATGCCCTGTGTTCTTTTACACACATACTGGAAAACAACCACACACACACACTCTCTCTCCACACACATCTACAGGTGAGGACATCAACATTGAATAACATAAATGAAAAGTTGAAAATTTCACAATTTCCTAAATGAGAACAATAAAATCCCTTGAATTCATTTTTTTAATCCAAAAATTACTACAAAGCACCAGTAAACTCCAAACATGCTGCTTTTTCTCGTGTCTAGCCTCTTTAGCTTAATGATACATATAATTACACATGTTTGACCCTGCTGTAAAGACGGAACGGGACTGTCAAAGACCTGCCCCTCAGTTCACTCATGACGACAGTGTTCAGGTTAGAGGAGTTAGATCTGAATCCCAGTGGAAGAGAGAGAACAGTTTCTAGACAGTGGCAGAAAAAAAAAAGTGATTTCTTCATTGGCTCCTGTCACACGTCTACAGTTTCCAGTCTTAATCCAGCAGCACAGCGAATGCTCTTCTTAGTCCGAGGATGGTTGTGGGTGTAGAGCGAGGACAGACCAGACTGTGCTGTACATGGTGGTTGGGGGGGGTCGTCTGCTACATGGTGGTGGGCTGAGGCCATCGCTCCTCAGTCTGAGTGTGAAATGTGTGATTCCACCGGTCAGCGTGGTACCTGCATCTGCTGCGAGGTCTGCGACTGGCTCTGAGCGGTGACGTCCGGCCCACGGCTCGCTAATCGGCTCAGGATGTTCCTTTCGGACATTTGGAGACGCACGGCAACAGGGGGTATCCTAGCGATGGTTGCTGGGAGACGTGTGACATCAGCCTTCATGTCACTCAACAGTTCTTCAAGCTGTTTGAGAACTGAAGCACAAGATGAGCCATGACTTCCAGTTCTGACAAGTTTAAGAACCATTATATTTGTGATTAATTCTACTAATGAAGTAACCTAAATAAAGGAACCTGTTTCTTTTCTTAGCCACAGAATGACATAAGAGAAGGTTTAGTGTTGTTCATTAAAAGCCTAACCAGGGAGAAAATTAACAACAGTGTATTGTTTCTATCAAATGCATGAATGAGCAAATGAATAGAGAATTAAAATACATCTGAGATTGAGAGAATAATGATAAGAAAATAATAAAAATGCTCAACTATGACCCAAAACCAAACCTGTGGGTTTGTCAAAGTTCAGGCAGCTCACTGGGGGCCTGAGGTAATTATTTCCTGTAGAGTTAATAACAAACTATCTTTGTCAATAAATTAGATTTTAACCACACTGTTGCACCTGCTGTGGTCACTTGCTGATATCAGCAACTAAAATTAGACTAGAATTTTAATATTTGCTCGTAAACTAAATATATCCCATTGTGCCATTCATGATATTATGAAAAACTGAGCAAACCGTTGGTTCTGTGAAATGGAAAAAGGTGGAAACAATTTTCGTAAGATTAAAAAAAGCCATAAATGAATAAGTGTGCTGACAGAAATGAATTGTTTAGCTTTAATCTTTTGTTATATTATCGAGCTGTTAGCTACCACAAGAAAGTCAGTAACAGCAAATGAGTGTGCAGTTGCCTAGCAACATTACAGTGCAGAGAAGGAAGTCTGCCCTCTGAAAGCAGTGTTTGGTCCCTTGTTAACTTGACCACTTGTCCAAAATAACTGTGGGAAATAGTGAAGTATTAAGACGCTATTTTTATATGCTATTTTTGTCATAGCAAACATTTGTCAAAAATATTGAAAGTCAATTCATCAGTTTTCTTCTACAGGCTGTTACAGTGTATTATCACAGTTTGTTCCACTTGTCTTACCTTTATGCAGTACTGCGTTGGCAGGCTTGTTTCCAGACATGGACTCCTTGCTGAGGTGCTGATGGGACTCAGCCAGACATTCTACTTCACTGAAGCGTGTGTTGAGAGCCATGGAGGGATGAGCAGGGTCCTCGGTCATATTCAGGTAGGCTGCTCTGCGCAACTGCTCCTCTATCACCAACGCCTGCTCTAATAACTGTGAAATGAAAAGAAAGCATGGTGAAGAGTCCCTGGTGAGACACAACAAAGACACCAACAGACAGAAAAACCCCACACTAAATAACACAAGCTCTTATTTTACCTTAAACCTCCGAGCCAAAAACTTGTTCTTGATCTCCAGGAAGTTTCCTCTGCTCATTTCTCCCTTGAAGGGTTCATTGAGAATGGCAAACCTTACATCGTTCTGCACATCCTGCCACCGAGCATAGCCATGTCTGAGACAAGGTCAAGTGCAATAACAATAACATTTCAAGCAGGTCAAAGTAATTTAGGCAGGGGTAGAGTTTTCCAGATACAAGGGTCCTGAGCCATATAACAAAAAAGATGTCCTTATATTCATAATTCAAGTAAACTAGACTTAACATGAGACCACCTTGAAGAACCCTAAAAGCCCCAACATAAGTCTATAAAACCAAACATCCAAAAAACTAATCCGCTGATAAGATGAAGCCTGTCCATGCAGCTTTAGGTCCTTCTGTATAATGCAGTAACCTGATGAAAAACCCTAAGTCATACATGAGGAGTTAATAGTATCTGTCTAAAATGAGTCCATGTGAAAGGATACTGTATGATGCCGGCCAGGAGCCAGTAGTCATGGCGACGGTGCCAAATCTCAAAGGTCTTCTTGGTAACAGTCGCTGCCCTCTCTTCATTCTGCCATAGAGAGTGAAGCTCTGGAAAATACAAAGGCAAAAAAGGTCAAGATACCGACACCAAGGGGGAAAGACGAGTTTGTATGCATGTGCATTTGTCCACCTGTGAATCCTCCGTCAGCGATGTTGAACATGAACCTCTGCTTGGTGGCTTTCTTCTTCTCTTCACTGACATTAACCACCGGCGCTGTTGTTCCTCCTTCTTTGGTGTTGTCTCCATTCTGCAGCTTGCCAGACTCCTCAGTTTTCACACCGTCCTTCTCTTCTTTTTGCTCTGTGAGATAACAACACAAATATGTCAGTGCTCTTCACACAATAAAAACTACACAATCCTTATGCAGACATGAATATAAACTTCAAGTGCGGTACCTTTTTTCTCCTCTGTAGATAAACTGGTATCCATCTTCTCCTCTTTGCCATCATCAGCTAAAATAGAAACCAAGAATCATTGAGATAAAGACAGGACAGTTTTTGAAAAGAGCAAAAATCAATCAATCAATCAATCAATCAATCAATCAATCAATCAATCACCTTTGGAGTCTTCTGAATCCGCCTTGCCTTCTTCACCCTTGACCTCTACAGGAGTTTCCTTTTCTGCCGTTTCTGTCAACTTATCATCTTTGTCTTTGCTCAGATCATCAGCTTCTTTCTCCTTGGCTTCATCTGTACCTCCTGTCTCCTTCTCCTCCTTCCCTGCAGCAAGGTCTGTTTCACCTTCTTTCCTTTCATTGACTGGGGATTTTTCAGACTCATCTGGGATTTCAATTATCTAAAGCAGAGGTAATCGGTTTTAAATTAAAACCAAACTGATTTATAATTCCATGCCAAGGCTATAGATTCAAAGTTCTTTAGATGAACTCAGAAAAAAAAAAAAAGATAAGAGTGATGTACCTCTGGATCATCTGTCTTCTTAGCTCCTTTGACGTCCTCTCCCTCCTTCTTCACGTCTTCTTTGTCCTCAGACTTGGACAAATCCTCTGCAAAAAGAAAAAACATGTAAAATCTATAGACATGTAAAGACTTATCTGGTATGTTTATTATTAATTATTAAAAGTCTCATTGAATTATTCAGGTAAATGACAGCTGTGTAGTGTCTATCTTTCTGCTTGTATCCACAAGAGGGCATCTAGGAATGGACTGGGATAACAACAAAGGGACTAGGGGTGGTCTCAAAATTTAAATTAATATTACAATTCTACAGTGCAGCAAAGAAACAATTCCCACCATTTGTGGGGTTTATTGGAAGTTAAAACTCAGGCCTAATGATAAAAGTGATGAAATGTTTTAACATTATGTTTAAGCATGTGGTGCTGACATTAAAGGAGTGATATTTTCCTTTTTTTAAAAATAGAATTATGCATTTTAAAACATTTCCCTGTGGTCTACATAAACTGTAAATGCTATGCTTGAGTCTGGATTCCACAGGTCCATCTTCAAATCTATTTCTGAGTAATGACACCAGAAGTGGTTTTTAGCGCTGGCCCTTTAAATGCACACCACCCCCTCCAGGCTGTGCTGCTCTGTCCCGTTCAACCAAACACTGTGCATTTTAGGTAATCAGCTCAAGGTTTGGACATATTTTCATTATGGACTACAACCACTGCTGCTGACAAACAAATATGGCGTATTCGGAGAAATGTTCATCTGAAGTCCTGACCTTATATGTGCAAATGTTGTGATGTAACTAGTTATAGATGTAACAAATTAAGCAGTAATTGAAATGGGTTGTAGAAATCCACTCGATTTTTGCCTAAATGAATATAAAGACAGCTTTGCAGCACTTGGAGGGTTGAAATTCAAACTTTTTGAACTATTAGGGTCCAAATACACAAATAAGTGTACCAAAGACTAATAAAAGTGGATTTAGTAAAATATGACCCCTTTAATGTAAAAAGGAATTAGACATGCATGTCATTTTCCCAGGATCCTGACAGGAAATGTTGCAACATAATGCATCTGTGATAGTTTCAGTTGCAGATTTTTACAAAACACATCATGAAGAAACATGGTTCTAGATTTACATTTGTTTTAAATTATACTTTAAACAGAGTTTTCATGGCAGTTTTTAGATGAAAAAGAATCATATGGGATTCAATTTTAATAATAAAGTGTTTGCTTGTACCTGGGACAGGAGTGTTGGGTTGTGTGTCTGCAGGAGTCCCAGTTGACGGAGTCTTGGGGTCTTCACCTGCAGCCAAAGCCGCAGCCCTTTTGTTCTCCTCCAGCTCCGCCATCCAGGGCATGGACCACTGACCATTCACATGCTCAAACTCCTGCACCTGTTCAACATAGAGTCATTAAATGTCAGACGTTATCATACTGAATGTGAACTCAGGCCACGGATTTCTCACAATTTCTGTAAAACTCACCTTTTTCCTTATGAGTGACATCACACCGATGCGAGTAAGCACGTGCTGCCTTGATAATCCCTCACGTGGGACACCGTCTGCGAATGTTTCAGCGCCATCAGCCCCAGGTTCACAGAGGTGACGCATGAACAGGGACACGTAAGCCCTATGAACATGTGCGAAAGAAAAGGAGGGGGGGTGTCAATAAATGCTGTGTATATTTATTAACATGTCAATACAAATACAACACCACCAGATTTTTGAAACAGTTCAGCTGTAAATAGGTATTAGCTGTAACAGTACGATAGATAATTTACTATATTATGGCTTTGAATATTCATTAATTTGTCTCTTTAGATATGATGAAAATATTGGGGTTTATTATCAAGAACAACCTCTTCTATTATTGAGAGCAGAAAAAGCTGCAGACAGAGACTCACTTGAATTCTTTCTCAGACTTTCCTCTGAGGTCCCTCACCAGCCACTGGTTGGTGAAAGCATCCTGAGGAGGCATCCCATATCGCATCACTGCATTTAGGAAAGCCTTCCTCTGCCGCGCGTTGAAGCCCAACACCTGTCAAATAAATCGAAGAGGTTACGAGGTTTAAAAATAAGAAGCACAAGATCACAAAACAAATTCTGGAAGCAAAGTGTCTTTGTGTCCTTGTTATGTCTGTACCTCGATGTTGCCGCCCACCCTGGCTAACAGTGGCGGCAGAGGTTTGTCCCGGTCGTTCCTCAGCCCTTTGCGGTTTGGTCTGCGGGCATTGGCTAGGAGAAATAAAACACAACTGTAGTAGCTGAACCACATTTCACACTGGACAAAGAAAATATGAAAAAGAACTGTGAAAGATGAGACAGTGTTTTGCGGTATGATCTTGTGTGTTTGTATCGTCCTAAAGATTTTACTCACATACAATTAATCACAACAAACTAAAATACTGCTGAGGCTGCGTCGCCCTCAGTCTCACAACACCTTTACATTAAATGCTTCTTCTGGAAACATTTTAGTTTAAGATCAATTAAAACAGAGAGCAGTGTTGTGGTAAAGCTGTTTAATGAAATCTGAAATAACTGAGCCATGATTCCATGAAACAAAATACAGTGCTAACAAAATAAGCCCATCTGAATCCATCTCTAATTGAATTATCATATACGTAAATATGTTACATTTCAACCAAAGTATAACTGTTTGAACCATTTACTTAAACAAAAGTGAACATTTCAAGCTGACATGCAATTCAACAAAAACTTAATTCTTCACAGCTCAAATGGATACAATCCTTTTAAAGTACACAAAGACCCCTCATGGAGAAGTTGTTAATTATAATTTTCTTTCCCTGCTTCATGTGATTTTTCACTTGCCTTTTATCTTTCTTTACTCTTTTGCCTCAATTGTCAATGATAGTATCTGCTTGTGTTTGAGAAGCCAAATTTATGACTGTTTCAGGCATTTGTTGGGCATCTTTAATCAAATTTAACATCTTACATTCACAAAAATAACAGTATAACGAACCTCATAGTTATGTCGTGTTGTAATCAGCTAATGTTACATTTCTTCATGACTAATGTTTCTACTTCTGACATTCAAGGTGTTAAAGCTCATACCTGAACCCTCCACTCATTAATGATTGTTGGAGGCATCTCTGTTATGCTAAAAGACTAAACGCTAATTACAAATTTCATGCATCATTTACAAAGGTTTCCGAAGCAAATATAGCAATATCATTTATTGTGTCTGTGGAAACTTTAAGACCTGATTTTAAGAATTAAGAACTAATGATCAATTTTCAGGCTATTTATGAGATGGTTTGAAGAATGTTGATGGATTACAGTGGAAATTTAATTAAGTGTGTAATTAGTCCAATCAGGAAGGTCTATGGGGATCTAAATCTTAAAATCAAACCTATTCTCTTGACTTATTTAAGACAACTTAATAAATGATTACTTATAACTGACAGTTCTTTGCACCAAAGCTCTGGTACATCAACTTCACAATAACAGTTAGTCTTACCTTCAGTCCGTTCATCAAAGTCTTCATCGCCCTCCTCTGAGGCCACCGAGTAATCAGACTGGTTGTCAGACTGATCTTCCTGCCAGTCTAAAGGAAGCACAAACAGACAGACAGATGTTAAAAAGAGGATGAAAAGAAAAAAGAACATTGCTCTTCAGTGAATTGACAGAAAAGATAACGTACAACAAGAACTCTAAGGCTGCATTACTGTCAGTCACCATTAATACAGAAAATTTGACACTTAAGAGAAACAGTGTTAACTCTACATTGAAAATAACTTGCAGGAATTCAAGTGAAACAATTTTAGCATTATGAACATCGAAAGGAGCTGATGAAATATACAGTAAACAAAAGGCTTGAGGGTCATCACATCTGTTCTAAATCAGCTTACTTTTGTCAAATTTAACTGAAGTGTATTTATATGATCCTTTACTACCAAACACAAACAAACTACAGCATGACAGCAACATCAAGATTCTATACCTAAACACAAGTCACTAATGTCACAGTTCATGCCATGCACTCAGATTATCTACCACATAACAATGACACAACACCACCAAAAGCACAGCACAGCACACACAGAAGAAGAGGTTGCATTATATATTGTTCTGTACCCTGTCTTATACCTCGGTCCTCCTGGGAGCCGTCGTTGTAATTGACCGGTTTTCGAGTTCTTTTGCCTTTGCCCAGATTGCGAGCGAGATCCTCCTGCTGCTGCTCGTAGTGGTGACGGAGCAGCTTCTCCCAGTAGTCTGGGTCTACGCTCTCCTCCTGCTTGATTACCTCCCTCTCAACCTCCTCCTTCTCGACAAAAACGAGAGTGTGATCTTTAGTACTCGTCATAAATCTGACACGACAAGTGCCAAAGTCACGTTTTCACACTCATACCTCATCATCTTCATCTTTGACCACATACTGGGCCACTTTAAAGGAACTCAGGTATTCGTTCATGCTCTGCAGCTCTGTGTCGTCTGTGGCATCTTGGTTCCTGTCTAACAGACGCTCAATGGCCTGGTCATCGTAATGGATCACACTGCTGTCATCCTCTTTGTTGTCTCCTGATGGCAGGACAAGTGAAATCAAAGGACAGGAAGCACAAACTCAGTCTAAGTGCTATCCACTGGCACTACATCCCAAAGGTGGAGCAGTCTTCACACTTAAGTTACCCAAGTGTCTCTCAGTTTTCAGATTTTGCCACATCTTACTTGATGTACACACTGTACAAAACTACAATGGCTATCCCACAATAAAAACATAAAGCATGTATAATTAACCCCAGATAAGATGGGATTGAAGGTGGATTAGAGTTGACTCACCTTCTCCAACTTCATCCTTGAACAACTCCTCAGTGCCAAACTTGAGGATGTCATCGAGCTCCTGCTTTGACATGGAACCTGTCTTGGAGCCGAGGCCAGGTCGGACCACCAGATGAGTGAGCATCATCTTCTTCTTCGCCACCTGGTGGAGGCGAGACAGTGGAGAGTTGACAAGCAGTGAGCAGACGATGTTTTTACAATTTCAAAAATGTACTTCTCCTTTGTTACACAAAGAAAATAAACTTACTGTAATAATCCAAATATATGTTTAAGTAAAATGTCTGAGTAAAACTAGGATTACTTAAGCCTGC
The DNA here is from genome assembly GCA_029814465.1 of Ostorhinchus cyanosoma. Taxonomy (NCBI): domain Eukaryota; kingdom Metazoa; phylum Chordata; class Actinopteri; order Kurtiformes; family Apogonidae; genus Ostorhinchus; species Ostorhinchus cyanosoma. The sequence continues at coordinate 7,559 of JAPTYQ010120073.1, read as the reverse complement.
GGTCACCTGAGTCCCGTACTCCTCGACTGTTTGAATTGTTATAGCTTTATTTCATTAGTGGCAGCAAAATGCTACAGGTGAAAATGAAGTATCTGACGCATTAGTGTAGACAGATACTAAAGAATCACTACACACACTTACATACACAGGGTTCCTACAAGTTAAATCTAAAACTCTTTAAGACCTTCTTCAGACTACATAGAACAGAATTTAACACCCATTTCACAGCCATTACACTCCAGGTAGAGAATGGTCTTTTCTCCACCCGGGCATTACTAACAATGCGCTTCCTCATGTTTACTTTTTGCTTGCGAGCGATCCCTTAAAGTTCCCAAAGTCAGCTTTCTCGGGCAACGCAAGCAACTAACAGCTGCACAGGTGTTGGGCTGAATGTTCTGTGATCATTTCTCACTGGGAGCAGCAAAGTTAGCGATAATTGGTTCCTAATTTCAATATAAATGGTCGGGTTGGAACAGGTGGAACTGAGTCAACTAGCGTTATTTTAATTGCAGCTTGGACATTTCAGAGATACATTTAAAAACAATACAGCAAACACATTTAAGGTAGCATAAGTTAAGACCTACCGTATCAAATTTAATACTTTAAGGTATTAAATGTAGGTTTGTAAATTCAAGAATTTTAAGACTATTTGTTTTGTAATAATTTATTTTAGCAGTTTTATGTGATTTAGAGGAAAAAAGTAATGAGGTGATTGAGATATAATAGAAATATAAGATCACATTTATGAAAACTAAAAAAAGTCAATATTTTATTTACAAACACTGTACAAAACTATATTAATGTTACATATGTAAAAGAAATTCATTATTTGTAATATAAATCATGGTTACACTATTGACAGTGACATTTTTTTAAGTCAGATGAAAACAAAACACTAAAATCCCTCAATGTGACATTTTATTATGTGTATAATTATGTGTACACGGTTGCAGTATTCTCATTTATACTGCAACTATGTATATATTAGTTATTGAGAAAATTTTATTATATCAGACTCACACAAGAATCACTTCACAATGTGAAGTAATGAAGTTGTGTAGTGTCCAGTTTTTCATTTGCTGAAATGTACTTGAACATTTGTAATGGAGCACAGTGTATACAATACTGTTTAATAATAATTCATCAAGTGTGGATGCACCACCTGTGCCTCCTTCCATCTTTGGGAAACAATCATATGAGTAGTCTCTCACAGTGCTTCTTTTCACTCACCTGTGTGATTCTCTCCTCTACAGACGCCTTGGTAACAAAGCGATAGATCATCACCTTCCTGTTCTGGCCAATACGGTGAGCTCTGCTGAATGCCTAGAGGAGGAACACAAATAGGGAAACAAACCATTACTTCCTATTATCTTCACAAACAAAAATACTGACAAGTGGCTAAGGCTAAGACTGGGCTGTGCATACCTGGATGTCATTGTGCGGGTTCCAGTCAGAGTCATATATGATGACAGTGTCAGCAGAGGCCAGATTAATTCCCAAACCACCGGCTCTGGTGGAGAGGAGGAAAGCAAACTGAGGGGCACCAGGAGCTGTCCGGAAGAAGAATGTATCACTAGTTAATACACAGGAAGCAAATTGTATCCATGCCCTGAGACTCTGGACAAACAAACTGACTGACTGAATTCACGTCTCACCGTTAAAGCGATCGATGGCCTCCTGTCTCATATTACCAGTGACTCCTCCATCAATTCTCTCATATTTGTATCCCTCATTTTCCAGGAAATCCTCCAGCAGGTCCAGCATTTTGGTCATCTGAGAGAAGACCAGAACTCTGTGGCCTCCCTCCTTTAGTTTCTTCATCATTTTCTGAAGCAGCATCAGCTTCCCCGAGGCTTTGGTCAGGGAAGTGCCTTCATACATGCCATTTGGAAGTTTGGGTGCCTCCTGCAGTTAAGAGAAACAATTGAAATGCAATGACTGCAATAAATCAAGTTTCAATACAGTGCTATAACTACAAATTGTGTGACAAGACTACGACCGTACAGTGGCAGCTGCAGGAAAGAGGTACGGATGATTGCAGCATTTTTTGAGATCCATCACCACATTGAGGAGAGAGACTTGGTTTCCTCCTCCTCTAGTGTTCAGAGCTTCAAAGTTGCGTGTGAGGATGAACTTGTAATATTTCCTGGTTGAGAATACAAAAAATAACAGAAAGCATTAAAAAATATGTGATAAAAACACCCATCTATATAATGTAGAGTAGGTTTAATCCTCAGTGGTATGTGGTTCGCCTCCTCTCACTTACTTCTGCATGGGGCTAAGCTCTACTCTCACAATGAGCTCAGTCTTGGAGGGCATGTGTTTGAAGACATCAGCCTTCAGCCTCCTGAGCATGTGTGGTCCCAGCATGTCATGGAGTTTCTTGATCTGGTCCTCTTTAGCGATGTCGGCAAACTCCTCTAGAAACCCTTCCAGGTTACTGCGGAGAAAAAAAGTAAATAAACACAGGATCAGCGTGAATGTCTACACTGTGTATGAAATGTAGCAACATGTGCTGAGGCCACTGACTTGAATCTCTCTGGGGTGAGGAAGTTAAGCAAGTGGAAAAGCTCCTCCAGGTTGTTCTGTAGAGGGGTGCCGGTCAGCAGCAGCTTGTGTTGCAGCGGGTAGTTGTTTAAAACCCGGAAGAACTGAAAAGAGGAAAATCAGTAAATTTAGTGCAATGAGTCTAATCGAAAGGCAAACATAGGCAGTATATTTGACAAACATCTAAGCCAGGGTGTGTTAACAGGTATCAGGCACATAAACTGAATGCTTTTAAGACTATTTTGCAACAAGCATAGTATGTGGTCCAGTGCAGAGGTAGCTTTTATATAGAATATTATTATAAGAGTGAGTTTGGTTAATTATGGTCATATTTTACCCGTAGATTAAGTGCAAGTATAACGCAGAAGGACAGTATTAGATTTCGAGGTAGGATGGCTGTCAAGATCTCTTGCAACGCTAGTAGTGTTGAATCATTTTATCATAGTTTAACCAACATGTTTCATCTTGTGGGTTATCAAAAAGTACATAAGCTGCTGCATTCAGATAAAATATGATATATTAAAATCAAAAGCATAAACTCATATACATCCACACTTTCAGAAACTGGTTTAAAGCCTGTCACACAAGAACATGACTCACTTTGCCAAACACAGATTTAAAAAAGGTTAAATTACATTAGATGAAGTGCAACACTTCATAAGGCCACAATTTCAACTTTAAGACTGCTTAATACCTTCTCATAGATTTCAGATTTTTAAAGGGTGTGTAGACCCACCCTTGTACAAACAGGAAATAAACAATTACACAAAATATTTTTTAGTACTTACCTTGGACTGGTTGTTTTTGAGTCTGTGTGCCTCATCCACAACCAGACAAGCCCATTCAATTGAACCCAGCACAGCCTGATCAATGGTAATCAACTCGTAGGACGTCAGAAGGACGTGGAACTTGACCGGTGAGTCTTTCTGTAAAACACATGGGAAAAGAAACATAAGAAAAACAAAGAAGCAAACACGTAACTGAAGTGGCTGCATATATTTTTCCAGTCACAATACTGCACCATTCATATTCTTCAATGTTAACGCTACTTCTGTACTTTGATATGATAACAAAAAACAGGCACAAGATATGCACAAAAGCAACATCGAATTGATATAAATGTATTTTTCCAGTGCGATCTTTGCACTCGTTCTCACCTTCATTTTGGACGCCTTCTTTCCTCCTCTGATGGCATTTCCCTCAAAAGAAAACTCATTCTCTCTGATGATGGCCCTGCTGTCTTTGTCTCCTACATAGGTCACCACGTACATGTCAGGGGCCCACATCTCAAACTCTCTTTCCCAGTTAATGATGGTAGAGAGCGGCGCGCTAACTAGAAAAGGACCTTTAGAGTGACCCTGACAAAGACAAAGGTGAAGTCAGGGTTAGCAGGTCTGTACTAAACAGCTCTATTTGCCCTTTAGCTACTTTAAACACATTCACTTTAATGAACAGAGTTACTATTGTATGTGTCAAATATCTGAAACCCTACACACAATAAATGACTTAAAGGGAGACCAGACAGAGCAGTACCATGGAAAATGGAAAAGCAGAAGACATTTTTATATTTTTTAATTTAACGCAAATGTAATTCATTATTCAAATAACAGGATAATATCAGGAAAAAATTGCAGGACAAAAATTGTCAGTGCCCGTACCTCCTTGTACAATGAGTAGAGGAAAACAGCAGTCTGCACAGTCTTGCCTAACCCCATCTCATCAGCCAGGATAGTGTCAGTGGCCTGAGCCCAAGAAAACCGGAGCCAATTCAAGCCCTCCAGCTGGTACGGGTGCAGAGTACCTCCTGTGCTGTCCAGGTACTCAGGCTGCCGGTCAAACTTAATGGTGGGCTGAAAGAAAAAAAGGAAACAACTTACTTCCACATCTGCCCTGATTCAAGTCTGATTTTATTATCCCAGTAAAAATAACCCATTTATCCAACACAAGAAATGCACTCACAGGATCAGTGACATCTGAACCCCAAGGTTGTGTTTAAGAACAATTCCAAACACTTACATCTACAACTGGATTTGCAGGCGGCCGCTCTGCTTTCTTCACTTTGACTGGCTTCTTTAGTTTCTTGCCAGGTCTGCCCTCCTCACCCATCATCAGCTCTCTAATAGAAAAAAATGCACAAAACACACTTTAACAATAATGGCATTATCAGTTAGAAAACAATTATCTGACACTTCAGACGCCTCTCTCTACCTGTGATTCCAGTAGGTTTGCTTGTAGGGGTCATATTCTGGAATGTCCATGTCTTCACTCTCCCAGGTTGACTGGTCATAAGGCAGATCCCTCCATTTAATCAGATAATGGACGTTGTTCTTCTTATCAACACTAACATGAAAATGATAAGTTAGAATTAGACATAATCATGCATAATTTCTCTATATATATTTATCCCGTTAACTACTCACTTAACTTGCTTGAGTAATTTTTGACTGATAAAAAAAATCCTAATTATCTTATTACGGGTTCTTTTTTAAAAATATTTTCCTATTTTTTTTTCTCCTCTGTGGCAGTGGAATATTTCTGAGATCAAAAGATCTTCTCCATTTTCTGATATTTTATTAACCAAACAAAAAATTAATTAATTAAGAAATAATCGACATATTACTTAAAAATGAATAAAAGTGCAGCTCTTCTGTCTGTTTCTTTCTCACGTACAGAGCAAATAAGAAAAAATCATGCTCCTTTTATGAGGGAACTGCATTTTAGACTACGTGTGTGTAGTACCTATGGTTAAGGACACGATGGATCATCAGCCACTCCATCTTCACTCCATAGCGGTAAAACTCCTCTTCCATGTGAACAAACAGAGGATCTTTGTTCTTCCGCTTGGTGCTCTTGTCATCATCCCCTTCGCCTCCAAAATCGACAGGCGGCGGTTCGTCCATGTCAGTCTTCCTCTGGTAGTTACGAAACATCACCTGGCAGTTCAGCTCCAACTAAACAGAGACAGGAAAGTAGAGAAACAGTGGTTTAAATATACTGGAGTACTTGGTTTATCTATTATGTGCATATGTGTGTAAAAATGTCCCACACTTGCAAACAGGAAGCTACAACAATCTCAGCTACAGGTTGATGCACACATTCAGAAGACTGTCTAATACCTGAAGCTCCAGCACCCAGGAGCAGTGCCAGTAAGACATATTGCACCATTTGACAAAAAACTCCCTCTCCCTGCGTCCCGCTAGAGGAGGGGGATCAGGAGCATCAGCAGGCAGGTCAGCAGGCCTAGGGACAGGCGTGGGGGCGGGCGGGTCTCCCCAGCGCCAGGTTATAACCTTCTGGACTTTGCCCTTCATCGGTGGACACTGTAAAGAAAGGGGAGAAAGGAAGACAGAACAAAGGAGAAAAGGAGACAAAGATATCAAAAATAGATATTAGGATCATTAGAAACAGCTTTTAAAAGAAGATATCAGTTTCACACCAACGATACTGTGCTCTCTAAAATTATATGAGTAACACAATGTTCTGGTTAGGTCTGGCTAGTCCTGCTGAGAGACAGACAGATGAAAGCAAACGATCACATTGGACTGACATAGTAATGTTGTGTATCTGAGTTTTAAGTGTTGATCGTTACCATCTTGGTGTTTTGGAACCAGAAATGGCCATATTTCAAGAGTTGAGTGGAGACAGAGGAGTGTGGAGGGCTATGGGTGAACTCCATTAAACAACTGCCAGTCATTTGATGGTCTTCCTAGTGTAACCATAACTACAGCCGAAATGTTTTATTTAGTAAACTGAAGCCCTGAAGGCCTGATGTCAAACACACCTTTCAGTCATATCCTTCTACTAGCCCTAAAATCATAATAACAAATTTAATTAACAATCAGTCGAACACTTTTTAAAGTATTCAAATTATTGACTTCGTATTACTATAAAGGAGTTTGATGGACTTCTAGGGGAGTCCAGCATCTAGTGGCCATCTGTGGTATTACACTATAAAGTACGGTCCTTCTGCCCTGTGGTTTCCCATGGCTTTTTTTCTGGGTTTGCTCCAGAGTTTCATCCTTGGCTTTTACACTACCCTTTGAGCAAAGTTTTTCTTTTTAATTTACGCAGTTGTCTTGATCAGTTTGGGTAAACGACAGAGTAATGCAACTGATCACACTGTGCTGACATAATGTGACATATACTGTAACTGCATTTTCAGTTGGTCTATATTTGCCTTGTGACAGGAGCATTTTACTTCGAGAAGTTTTAAAGAACGTCTTATAACTGGGTGCAGCTTTACAGATAATACTAAAAGTTGTTCAATAATTAATACTATTCAAACAATCAAAACTTATAAAAATGTTAATCCATGCAGTTCAATCAGCAGAGCAGATGGTTACAATAATTGGAAAAAGAAAACTGCAGACGCACATATGTATTTCAATAAATTTAGTTTTTATGAAGAGTAATACTTTTATGCAAATCAGCTAAGTGAAAATTGAAGGTATGTAAACTTATCCATAAAAAGTGATAAAGACTTTTAATCTAAAGCGCAAATTTGTATAAGATATAATCTGTGAGCTGTAAGCATGTCCATGTACACGTACTCGTCTGCACCACTGCACAGCACTCACCTTGCAGCGGGGGCAGATCCACTCTCCATTGGGGATTTCAGGGAGGGGAGGGTTGAGGCAGTGGATGTGGTAGGAGGAGGGGCAGGTGTCACAGCAGAGAAGCTCCCCTCCATCTTTACACACACGGCAGAACTCAATGTGGTGGTCATCTTCCTCCTCCACACCTTCATCCCTCCTGTCTTCCTCGTCTTCCCCTTCGGCCTCAGACAGATCGTCTCTGGCCTCCCACTGGATCCCCTCCTGCTCCTGGTGGCAGCATTTCCGACAGGGGGGTGGTGTGAATGTGAAGGGGAGGGGGGGAGCAGACAGGCAGGGAAGGTATGCGGAACAGAGTCAAAGGAAAACGAGGAGGGGTGTGAGGGGGAGTTTCATTGGTGGGAGGGGTGGGCATTGCGTGCGTGTGGATCCGAGAGGGAGCGAGCGAGGGAGGGGAGG
>JAPTYQ010120072.1:43587-68086 GCA_029814465.1 Ostorhinchus cyanosoma | reverse complement strand
TTAATATATTCAATATATCAAGTCCCGAAGCCAGTGTGGAAGCATTAAGCATTTTATTTCTTATTTTGTCTATGGAATCATTAACAATTCTGAAACGCCACTTGTAGTTGGACAGGAAAAACACTAGATGTCGATATTCTACCACATTTTAGGGTTAAATCACTGGATCTGATAATCGACATAGAAAAGCCACCAAACAGCAAATTCAGTGCAATTTTAAAGGATCCTTCTTAAAAGCTGCCTTTTCTCTGTAATTTGCATTTATTGACATGTTATACACCTATTGTATGTTAATGGCATTTGCATTCTGTAGTCTCTGGTTTATCTTAAATGCGATTATTAAAAAAAATGTAATTGGCTGCCTCTGTGATGTTTACGTCCAGGTACCATTTACAAGACAAATAGTTTTAATTGGTTCCCTTTTGAAGTTTTGTGATTTAATGCTTTGGCTTGTATGCTGAAGCGCTTTGTAATTCAGTGCTTTAGTGTTAAAATACTATATAAACTCGATGGTATTTATATAACTTAAACAGAACTGAGATAGTACAAGTACTTATGATTACTTTCTCATGGCCCTACTTTGCCTGGAGGTCACTTGTGCTTGTCCCTTTTCTGCAGTTTAAAGATGACTCATGAATCGGAATAAGCAATTGTTGCCGACGCTGAGTGAACAACACTTTTAAAATGTTATAACTCTCCTATAAAGTTACGGTATCAGTTTCAAACCGGATACATATCTGAAATCGTTTGTAAAACAATATCTACATTAACTATGACATGATGCGTAATCAGCGATGCGATATTTAACACGATGCGTCTGTCACAAAACGATGCTGGAAAAAAGAACCAACCAATAAAGCTGTTACTGGACCTTTAAGCGCATTCGACCAATGGAGTTCCGTCTCTTAGTGAGGTAAAGTATGGTGGCGGCAATGTTATGGAGTTTCCGCTGCTCCTCGCTTTCATGCCATCAGGTTAGGAAGCTAGCAAGATAGCTAAGCTAGCGTCACGCTAGGCCTTCAGCAGATCAGCAGCTACCCAGATCAAAAGCTGCTTTTCGGAAGGAGACAAATACCCCTTTATGAATCTGTATGAGAACAGTTAAAATCTCAGAAATATGGTGGTTCTCAAAATCCGAGACCAGGTAAGTGGTCATTGTGTCAAAGCGGACCTAAGTTTATGCTAATGTTCGCTTGCTAACGTTGCTAACTATTTCAGGATCGCCAGCGTAATGTAATTCGAGTCTTTCAAGCTATTATGTGAAACGGAAGCATTGGATCAAATGTTTGAGAGGCCATACATTGAACTGTCATCTATGAGATATAAAATTGGTGGAATACTGTTGGGCGAATCACATATAGATTGAAGTTTTTTTCGATAACAAGAGGAATCCTTTTAAATGAGACGCATGCTCAAGGGGTTGTAGAGTTCTATCAGCTAATGTTGCTGTGTTTATCTCCAGCAACTAGCCAGAGCCTACCCATAACGTTGCTACGAGCTATTAAGTTGTGTCAAAACAGTACAAACCTATTGTACTTGCCACCTGTGGGTGATCGTTTGTGATAATAATCTGTTATCTCTGAGATTTTGTGTGAGATGAGATGATAACCATCACAGCCATAAAGCGATCTGTTGAGTGTGACGTTACTGTGACAACTGAAGGTCTCTGTCATAAGCTAAATGTGATGTTAGCTTCTACAGCTGTGCGCTTTCATATGTAAATGTTAGCTACCTCACCTGTGAGCTTTTTATATGTCAGCGTTAACTACCTCAGCTGTGAGCTTTTATATCTGAATTTTAGGTATCTCAGCTGTGAGCTTTTATATGTTAATGACAGCTTCTTCAGCTGTGAGCTTTTATATGGAAATGTTAACTATCACAGTAGGGAGATATGCTATAACACCAGAAGCAGTAACACAGACATATTATGATTTAGTCAATAAACCTGTAAATGTTGCATCTGACATTGTTCGATGTCAATAGCTTTGTGCCCTAATTGTTGCTTAACTTGTGTTATGTTTTTATTTTATTTACAACAGTGCCACATTTAAGTTATGTCCTTTATTACCAGTCTCCTGCTTTATTTCCCTCCCTCAAATATTAATGTGATATATTTTATATGACATTTTGGATGAGTTCCTCATAAGCATAAAGCATATTGTATATGCAGGCAAACCATACTTAGTAATGGTTAATAAATTTGCAAGGGTACTTGCAATGTGACAGTATGAGGCAGTGTGTCCTCTAACAATATTTACCACTTGCCACCTACTTGTGGAAACAAGAATAGCTTCTGTTATCATTTAAGGCTTGTGTTTTGCACATGCCTGCTATTCTTGTAACATATGTAAGTGCATGTGTCTTTTATTGTGTGCGTGCTTGAATGATCGTGTGCCTGGGCTCCTGTGAGCCAGTAGAGTTGCCAAAGAGCTGTCTCCATGGTGATGGTATTAACTAGGCTGGCTTGTATGAGGAAAGGAAGTGCACAATCGTGCAGCTAGAGAAGCATAGAAAATCTCCTACAGCAGGCGTTCAAGACTGGAAAACTGAAAACAACAAATTGCATATTTGTCCTCCCTTTTTCTTTTTTTGGTGTCTACACAGAAATGGTTTAAATGAATCTGTGCAAGGGACACAAATGCCTTTTTGTTGGCCTGAATGTACCCCCAGTAACCTTACCCTCCATTGTGCCCTACGGATATTCATGGGCAATTTCAAATAAGAGAATGCGTGGATTGTCTTATGTTTTAGATGGTGACTGGAAGGTACTATATTCAGTAATAAGCGTTCTTATCTTGCTTTGCATGAATACTTAATAAGTATTGATCCACTCACTGAAACATGTCATGAGGTCACAATTTATATAAGGGCTTAAGTTATCTTGTTCCTTTATTTTTAGACTTCTTTAGAGGGAATAGTCTTACCCTGTATCACACCATGTACATTTGGATTATGGAATATAGAATTTATTGAAACCTAAAGCCCAGGAACACATAAATGAATGTTTGTGTTGTATATGATATGCCACAAAATATGCCACACACATCACCAAAGATTTCTCATAGCAAAGGATGAAAACTAGATACAACTTAACATGGGTAGATACTTGAATATGATCTGTAGATGACACAATGCATGCAAACTAAATGTATTGTGGTCATGAAATTGTATAACCTACATGGCTGCACATTAGTTAATTAGCAAGCTAGGCAGCCCAGCCCGATGGGTTAATGAAAGATGCATACTACATCATTGTGACTGTAAGCCAGAAAAAATGTATCTCATGGGAATGATTGTACTGTGCGAGATGGGCTGACGCTATTATAGCTTTGGACACTATTTTTTTCCCCTTTTATATACACTTACCTCATCTTACTGTTTTTGTGTTTATTTTTGGCTCTTTCACTTCAGACTGTATTTTAGCCAGGTAAAAGAAGTATGTGCCCCTGAAGTCCCAGTAAAGCATGCTTTTAAGCCAGACTAGCATCACACCATATGATTTCAAAAGCATTCTAGTCTTCACAGTCCATGACACGTCTTGATTAATGTCTTAAACAGGATCTTTTAAAGTTGAAATCACAATTTTCTTATGTCTAAGATTTTTCACAGAAGAAACAAAGGTGATACATAACATTCTACCTGGAACTGCAATGCCTTAATGTAACTACATTTCACAATCATTGCTTGGAAATGTTGGTCACTGGTTTTCCAAGTTAATGACTAAACTTTTTTTTATTTTTTTTATTTTACAAAAGTTGGGGGAGGGTTAGGTGTTTGTGTAGTCAGGAATGTTCCATCTGGCTCTTTCATGGGTAACTAGTTGCAGCCTTGGAATGGGATCCCCTACCCTTAATGCTTCCCATGCCAGCTCTCACAGGCAGTGGAAAACTGCCTGATCAGAGGCGATCTGCTGGTGTTATGCTGGATCAGATAGTGGAGTGCTGCATGGCTGGCCAACATGACACAGCACAGTCCAACCAAGCATGCACGCTTCAGCACACTGTTCATGGCTTCACATTTGAAAACTGATTTAAACCAACTCATAAAGATGAAAAACAGATACATTTCATGCAAGTCATGATAATATGCAGGTGTCTTGGGTTATATTATTATTGGAAACTACTTCATTTTTTTACTGAGATAAATTAAAAAAAAACCAAAACAAAACAGCGTATGACTTTCATCACAATTTTTTTTTTCAGAGTTGGAAAATCTCACTGATCGTGTAATTATCACTAATCTATTAGTCTTTCTGTGCTTATGCACTTGAATCACTTCCCTTACAGTTAACAACTTTGAAAATGACTCCATCATAAACCCAGTTCACTTGTATAAAAAAGTCTACCAGGGTTATTTTAAAGGATGAGTATAGTCAGTGGATGGAGGTAAAGGTGACATTTGGGTTCCGCACTCACGAATAAACAATGAAATTAATGTTCCCATTCCCACAATGCACTTGGCCAAAAAATTTCCAAAAAGGCCAAAGTGATGTTTCAACAAGTGGACTGTGTATATGAGGGCGTCATCTTCGAAGGTGTTCACCGTGAGGGAAGTGATTCAGGTGTGTAAGCACGGAAAGACAAATGGATTAGTGATAATTAGGCTATCACTGGGGTTTAAAAAAAAAAATTGTGATTGAAGTCATATGCTGCTTTAAGGTTTACAGGAAACTATATATTTTCTGTAATGTGACCAGGAGCAGTCTAATGCCAGCACTGCTCACAGGGGTGGAGCCAGTTTATTGCACTTTAAGAATCTGCTGTAGGAATGGCTCAGGTCATAACAATCAGACACTTGGTGAAGAAGTTTGGGAGTTTTTCCTATAGTTTAGGTCAATTTTAGCCACTTTTTGGTCATTCTAGATGTGTTGAACCAGAGGATTTTTTTTCTTCTTTTGCCTACTGTTGAAGATGGAGACGTTTTAAAAACTAGATAAACTGAGGATGGACAGCATTCTTAAAAATAATCCTGGCCACGTTCTTCAGGACCTGCTCTCCCAGGTTTCGGACCTCTCAGCACATCATTTGTTTGGAGCACACCGCTGGATTGTGATATTTCTCTGTGTGCCATGGGATGGATATATTTTTTTGGCCTGTCAACAAACTGTAAACAAAAGCCAGAATTGGGAACTGGCTGTTCAGCATTGTCAGTGTAAATCCAGACAGCATGCCTCCATCATCCTCTGTTACGTGGAGTCATCATTCTGTTACAAATCCCATTCGAATGTCTTAATCAACCCACTTTATTATTTAGCTTTTTTTCTTCCAAGCCATGACCTTTTGAATCTTTTTGTGTTTACCCATTAGTAAACTTTTAAGTCTGAATTTAAGCAAAAATACAATAGCGTAATACCTGAGCAGATGAATCGTGTTTGTATTGTGGTTCTTGAAGATGAGGATCCTGCCATACCTGCATTCTCTAAGGTCTAAATGCTTATATTTTTGTCTCAGATTTGTTAATAGGGTATTTGTGCTGGTTGTTATAGTGATAGATCACTGTTAATGCACAAAAGACTGTAGAAACATAACTTGACTGTGATATTTTTCTTTCTTTTACAGCCTGCTTTGCTGAAAGCTATATTCAATGTGGACCCAGATGAAGTACGCTCGCTGATATTCAAGAAAGAGGATGTGAATGCACAGGTAATCCCAACTGTCCTCCTAATCTTTGCATCTGTTTCCACATATTCTTTTATATTTGGAAAAAACAAAACTCCACCTCTAGCAGCACTGAATATAAAACCTCTGGTGTATAATTATCCTTGAAAAGCTTCACACAAATCTTTTCGTTTAATAGTTGTTGAGTGCAAAACAGCACATGGCCGAGATTTCCCTGCATGATCTGGCTCTGCTTATTTTATTGCATTCCTCACTGTTTACTGCCTGGGTAGGGGTGTTTTTTCAAAAATAAGGCCGGTTTGTACTTGCATGTGTTTTAGTGGTAGCTACTGAATTTGTTTTTACCCCCATTTTTGATGTATTCCCTTTAATTCTGTCTTTCTACTGATGTGTTGACAAGAAACAGAAAAAAAGTCAGAAATACAGTGTTGTAAAATAAAATAAGTCAGCTATTTTTATTTCCTTCCTCATTTATAACAGGATAATGAGAAGCGAACTCCATTGCACGCTGCTGCTTACCTTGGAGATGCCGAAATTATAGAGCTGCTGATTCTTTCAGGTAATGTTTCCTCAAGAGGAGGGCTGGAGCAGATAAAAGTCAGTACTTGGAATTCTTTTCACCCTGAACATGATATTTCACATGTCCTCCAGCTGCATTTCAAGGCAAACTCAAAGGAAGGTACTTTGACTATAATGTACCAACATAATAATAATAATTAATAATAATAATGATAATAATAATAATAATGGATTAGATTTATATAGCAGTTTTCTATTTTGCGTACTCAAAGCACTTACATTGGTTTGGTTATTCATTCGCTCCACATTCACATACTGGTGTCAGTAATGTATAAATGATTGATATTGAGCAGGTATCAGGAAAGCTTATCGAGGAAATGACTTGAGTTGTGAAAGAGCACTAATGTGAGTCATGTCATCCTAAATCTTGAAACATGATATTTAATGACATTTGCTTTGCCAAGCCAGCATTTGGAATGCACGTCTGCATCTGGTTTTTCTTATATTTACTCATATGGGGATATGAGTGAACAGTTTTATAACTGTCAAAAAGACATTATTCATTCTGTTAGAAATGTTGCACTTGATCTCATAAACAGCATGACCTTAAACACTCTGACACTCTGTGTTCTCTGACTTTGTAGGTGCCAGAGTAAATGCCAAAGACAACAAGTGGCTCACTCCTCTGCACCGAGCAGTGGCCTCCTGCAGTGAGGTAAGTGTTTGAATGATTCTCTGGTTCTCTATAAAAACACACACTGCTTTAAATATCTAAATGGTGAACTACTCCAACCTATCTGTCATCTTACAGGAGGCGGTCCAGGTATTGCTGAAACACTCTGCAGATGTAAATGCCCGAGACAAGAACTGGCAGACGCCACTTCACATCGCTGCAGCCAATAAGGCTGTCCGATGCGCCGAAGCACTCGTCCCACTGCTCAGTAATGTGAATGTGTCAGATAGAGCAGGGCGGACTGCGCTGCACCATGCAGCCTTCAGCGGTCACCTAGAGGTAACATTAAAAAAAATTTACCATTTGATTCAGCTTTGACCTATAGTCTAGTTATTATCACGAGGAAGAGCTTTAGTCCATTTAGTATTGATTTAGTTTTACCTTAATGCACAAAAATGACTCAACATCAAATATTGATTTCTGTAATATGTACCTGCATTGATGCTGATTCTGTGGAAGCACACACAGCCTTGTCTGTGTTGTGTTTTAAAACTTCAGATACTTATCTTGAGTTCTTTATAGACCTTACATAGTTAGAGGTGATTCTCTCTAGAGAATCTGTTCCACAGTTTTCAGATCAACTAGCCAGGCTTAATTGCAATCTTTACACGGTTGTTGAAGCTCTTGATCTGACTGAGAGGAAGTATGCCTGTTACCTCATAAATATGTAAACACAATGGGCATTGTATGTACAGTTTGCAATGCGGAACAGCTGAACAAAAGGATTTAGTATGGAGTGAAACATTTCCACATCCTCATATAGGCCTGTTTAGTGCCTTTTGTTGCAGCTGTGCAACATCAGAACCATGACACATCATTAATATACATATTTAGCTCCATATGCACATGCATTAGTCAGAGAAAGAGTTAGTGTTGAAAATGATAGAAACATTTAACATTGGCTGTTTCACCCACGATTATTTTGTATTTATTTGTTTACATTTTTTTGGCATTGTATACAATGAAATGTATATTCTTTTAGCATCAAATTAGTTAGTCATTCATATTTACATGCGGTAGTCTCACACTTCAGCCAAAACCTTCAATATATTCTAGAATCAGAATACTTAATTAGTCACTGGGGGAAATTATTGAAAAGAGAAAAGACATGTAACTAAGCTGCAATGTAGATGATTGTCTTTTTTTTCCTGCATGAATGTAAGCTTTATGAATGTCACTGCTGGCTTCCAGTCCTAAAATGTACTCACTAATTCATGTAAACTGGTTGTAATGTCTCTGCTTGCACCTGCTTTCATGTAAACAGCTCTAAAATACTGTGAAGTCACGTGGCCAAAGCCATTTGAACTTATACATTCACTGTTGCATCAGCTCTGTTTATGCACTTGGATGCTAAACATCTGCTGTCCCAACATACATATTATACCTAATGGTTTTCTGGTTGGTTTCTGGCATCTTTCCTAAATGCTTTCTTCTTTTTCCCCTCTTTTTTTAGATGGTGAGGCTCCTGCTCTCCAGAGGAGCAAATATCAATGCCTTTGACAAAAAGGATCGCCGTGCAATCCACTGGGCAGCATATATGGGTAATAAGTCTATCATGCAGATTTCACTTCATTAGATTAATGTCCTGGCAGTTTCAGGAGTTACTCATACAGCAGTTTTCAGATTTTACCCCTTGTCTTTTAACTGCCTGTCAGTTTTGCAGAAAGCTTTTATGCTTTTGCATTTAATATAGCAAGTCAAGTGCAATGACAGCTGCACGTTGAGTAATGACCTCAGTAAACAAATTATACCAGGATCAATCATTTGAAATGTGTTGGTATCACTATGAGCATTAATTAAAAAATCATTTTAACTCACTGAACAGAAGCCAAAAAAAATTATTAAATGAAATATTTGACAGTTTGAAAGTACCTTGTTGTAAACCAATTTTTCTTTTTGTCTTTAGGACACATAGAAGTTGTGAAGCTGCTGGCATCTCATGGAGCTGAGGTTGCCTGTAAGGATAAGAAATCTTACACTCCCCTACATGCAGCGGCCTCCAGTGGAATGATCAGCGTTGTTAAATACCTCCTGGATCTGGGGGTGGATGTGAGTTCCTCCCACATTCACGGTCCTTTTACTGTAGACTCTACTTAAGCCTATTCTCTGGTGCTTCACATGTTTTAGATAAATGAATTAACAGGTTCCCATACAGTGTGCTATTGAAGTACAAGGCGAGATGTATCAAAGACTAATATAATAGAACCTTGTCTGAAAAGGATGGAGTCATAAGTGCTTTCCATTTCTCCTGCATTCTAGATCAATGAGCCTAATGCTTATGGCAACACACCCCTTCACGTAGCCTGCTACAACGGTCAGGACGTGGTGGTGAATGAGCTGATCGAGTGTGGAGCAAACGTCAACCAGGTGAACGAGAAGGGCTTCGCACCGCTTCATTTTACCGCTGCCTCACGTCACGGGGCGCTCTGTCTGGAGCTCTTAGTGTGCAATGGAGCTGACGTCAACATCAAGGTGAGTAAAACATGTTTTCTTGTACATTTTACAAGGATAAGATTCAAGTATGTGTCTTTTGAAAAATATTACTATTAGAGCATTGAATATTTGTGTTACAGAAGTTAAACGTCTTTTAAAATTCTTTGTCAAATACCAACTTATTTTTTGTCAGATATTATTGTTTTATACATGTGTAAGTTGCATTGTGACATGAGCTTGTTTCTTATTTTTCTAGAGCAAAGATGGTAAAACTCCGCTCCACATGACGGCCATTCACGGGAGGTTTTCTAGGTCTCAAGCAATCATTGAGAACGGTGAGCTCCCCTGAAAATTGGGCCTTGTTGACTTTGTCCGTTAACAGTAAAACTGCTGCCTGGTGTAATGCTGCCTAAGTGCTAACTTTGTTGTTTTTTTTCTCTAAAGGCGCTGAGATTGACTGTGAAGATAAAAATGGAAATACACCACTGCACATTGCAGCTCGATACGGACACGAGCTCCTCATTAACACACTCATCACCAACAGAGCTGACACAGCTAAGTAAGTCAAACGGTTCCTGTCTGTGGTTTATCAGCAGCAGTTTTAACTTAATGCTGATGGAGACATGATATTCTCATGCTTCTTTTTTAATCATATTAATATACATCCATAGATTGTAATAACCTGTAAAACTGACAAAACCCTCCATCCTTAGACCTTTACCAACAAACACTATAAAAGTACAAAAGAAAAGAGGCTTAGGAAAATAAAAATGTGTGGATGTTCAGAATGTGGGTGACACAAATTCACATTATTGTGTTCAGACGAGGTATCCATGGTATGTTCCCGCTGCATTTGGCGGCACTAAGTGGATTCTCAGACTGTTGCCGAAAGCTCCTATCATCAGGTGAGCAAATCCTGTATACTGCACAAAATAACATCAATCTCATGGTTGAATTGTTCATGTATTACATTTTGATATACAACATTATCCATCAGGTGTGTCACAATGATATCCAGAATTGTCAGTCTTAACATTCCTGTTGTAAAGCAGTCTATAGCCATACATTTTGCTGATAATCTTGTACTTTGGTTCAGGTTTTGATATTGATACTCCTGATGACTTTGGAAGGACCTGTTTACATGCTGCAGCTGCTGGAGGGTGAGTGTAGAGTAGCAGAATACCATGTTGATTTATTATTCTTAAATGCTAATCATCAGTAACTATATTATTCTATTCCTCACTGTATCCTCTTTAAATTTCTCTAACCTGTTAGAAACCTGGAATGTCTCAATCTTCTCCTCAACACGGGGGCGGACTTCAACCGAAAAGACAGTTTTGGCAGGTTTGTAGCACATAATGGTGCATCAAATCCAGACTTTTTGCTCTCAAGTTCACAGTCAGATTTGAAACATGGACTGTGGTCTATTTGCTTTTCTAGGACCCCTCTGCATTACGCTGCTGCCAACTGTAACTACCAGTGCCTGTTTGCTCTGGTAGGCTCTGGGGCCAGTGTCAATGACCTAGACGAGCGGGGCTGCACTCCACTCCATTACGCCGCCGCCTCGGACACAGATGGAAAGTCAGTGATGCTTTGATTCCTTTTCATTAAGGAAGTGTTTACTGTGTGGGTTTGTGTGGTGTAAAAGCTAACTTGCATCTTTGGTCATGCTGACTAATAGTTTGAGGCTTGATAGAAGATCTTGTTTCCTTGACTACAGCATCTCTGTTTGTGTGTGCAGGTGCCTGGAATATTTACTGAGAAATGATGCAAATCCAGGGATTCGGGACAATCAGGGCTACAATGCGGTGCACTACGCCTCGGCATATGGACATCGCCTCTGTCTGGAGCTGGTCAGAACTTTAGCATGTATAAAGTTCAGTCATCTGTTACCTTTTTAATATTGTGTTGCTATTTAATGCATTGTCACTTCTGCTTTTTTCCACCAGATTGCAAGTGAAACACCTCTAGATGTGGTGAGTTGAGTTTGTACTGTCCTCAGAGCATGTTTTTTTTTTTTTAATGTATATTGTATACAATGTACAGTGTAGTTCTGTAGAAGAGCTACAGAGGGAAAGCAAGTAATTATATCTTGTAGATAGATTCTAAGTGGTGTATTTTGTTTGTTCAGCTAATGGAAACCTCAGGGACAGACATCTTGAATGACTCAGATGTTCGAGCCCCCATCAGCCCCCTGCACCTCGCTGTGAGTAATATGCAGCACTTTATCATCCCACTTATTTTTATCCTTGTATATGTTAATTTGATCATCATTACTGGTGATTTAATCCTTCAGGCATACCACGGTCACCATCATGCAATGGAGGTGCTAGTTCAATCTCTGCTGGATCTGGATGTGAGAAACGGCCAAGGGCGAACACCCCTGGACCTGGCGGCCTTTAAGGGCCATGTTGAGTGTGTAGATGTTCTCATCAACCAGGGAGCTTCCATCCTGGTCAAAGATTTCACCTTGAAACGAACCCCCATTCATGCTGCAGGTATGTATACTAGTGTTGGTAGCTCACTGTAAGTGTGATCACGTGAGAAATTTACAAAATAATAATGAAGCATTGGCTGATTTACTTCCTGCAGCTACAAACGGTCACTCAGAATGTTTGCGTTTACTGATTGGAAATGCTGATCTTCAAAGTGCAGTAGACATTCAAGATGGGAATGGACAGTAAGAAGAATTTAATTGGATTTGTTTAAGTTACGGTCAGTTACGTTACGGCTTTTGCTGATGCTATGTGTGTGATTTTTCTTTTAGGACCCCTCTGATGCTGTCTGTTCTCAGTGGACACACAGATAGTGTTTACTCTCTGCTTAACAAGGGAGCCAGTGTCGAAGCCAAAGACAAATGGGGCAGGACGGCCCTGCATAGAGGAGTAAGCATAGAACCATTAATGCATTTCCTCACACAGATGGGCTGTTGTAGGTCATATAATGGCTCATATTTTGACATTGCGACTTTACCTATAACCACCTGCACGCAGGCTTCTTTTATGTTGAAGGAATAAACTCCCTGGTACTGATGCAGGGGTCAACTCTGATAAAATCTGAAATTTGTTGGAATAATTGCCCCGCCCCCAAGGGGGAGGCAAGGGCTATTATTTTTGGTCCAGTTTGTTTGTTTGTTAACACTCTAGCAGCAAAACTACTGGTGAATTCATACCAAGTTTGGTTTATAGATTGATTGCCAGTAACCCAGAATAGATCTGATTACATTTTGGGAAAAGTAGGTCAAAGTTCAAAATTTATATTAATTTTTTTAAATCTTTTTTTCTCCCATTTACTTATAATGGGTAAAATTTCACATGTCTATAAAAAAACAAAAATTTTGTTTCAGTTTATTTCAAATTTGGCACATAAATAGAGGCAATTGACATGCTGACATCACCACATGCATAGACATGATGACATCAGCTGGATCGCTGCCAAAATAAGCTACAATATGTGCGAGGGGTGGGGTTTGTTGTGCCTGGCATCACTTGTTTCTCTTTTTTTTCTGGACTTCAGGCAGTGACTGGCCACGAGGAATGTGTGGAGGCCTTGCTTCAGCACAGCGCCAACTTCCTGGTGCGGGACTGTAAAGGACGCACACCGATCCACCTGGCAGCAGCATGTGGACACTTTGGGGTATTGGGAAGCCTGCTGCATGCTGCCCAATCAGTGGAAACACTCCCTGTCTTAACAGACAACCAAGGCTACACCCCACTGCACTGGGCCTGCTACAATGGTACACAGACTAGGGTTTTAAGAGATTTAAAAAAAAAAAACAGCTCATAGATGTGGGACTGCAATATTCTTGTGATGTTTTGATTCAGAATAGTAGCTCACGCAGGTGTTCTGAAATACAGGCATGCTGCTTACATTGTTTAAAGAGGCACAAGTTATGTACAATAAGCATGCACATTTAGATTTTTCATAGTTTGTGCTATGAAAAAGCTTATTTTGATGAAGATAAATATTATCCAGGTGCTTAATTATCTTCATATAACTTCTTATTTTTATTTTTCTTTAATTAATTTTTTTTCTATTCAGGTCACGATACATGTGTGGAGGCCCTGCTGGAGCAAGAGGTTTTTCACAAGGCTGTAGGCAACTCATTCAGCCCCCTCCACTGTGCTGTGTAAGACCCTATGCTGCCGTCTTTTTCACCATGTGGGAAAATAACCTGTGATTCATTAAATAATAATATATTTTTTTACCCTTACAGGATTCATGACAATGAAGGTGCTGCTGAGATGCTGATAGACACTCTGGGCCCTGCGATTGTCAATGCCAAAGATACTAAAAACAGGTATCAGAATCAGAATCTCTTTATTGTCATTGTACAAAGTACAGCAAAATTGAGGAAGAGCTCTCTGGTTTAGTGCGAGAATTACAAGGCAAGAACAAATGACAGTTTAAAGGCCCACTGATTTACATTAAAGAAAAATAATAAAAAGTATTGCAGCTAGGAATATTCATAAAAAATAGAATTAAGTCATGCAAATGACATGAGAAGTAGTGCAAATGGCATGAGAAAAGAAATATTATGGGATAAATGGTGTGAAAGATAAACTAATATGGGAGACTGTAAACATTTAACAGGTATATACAGTTAAAGCCAAATGTGTTGGGACCGTAGCATTTTTTTTTCTCCAAAAACACACTATATCTTCCAGAAAGTTATGAAATGAATATGTTTCGCTATCCATATATTTCTTTGGTTTTCAGAAGTTCAGAACCAAAAAAAGACAAAATACTGAATCCTGTCTTATTTAATATGAACAGTATTATTAGTGTCACTTTAGAAGCTGCAGGTAATTCACTTTCAACTCATTAGATGAAACACAAGTGAGTCATAAGTGGCTACAATGATATAATCCCTCATGCAACTAGTTTAACTACTTCAAATTCTTCATTGTGGTGTTTTGTTTCACTCCATGTACTGTTTGGTGAAAGCACAAGCCCATGTTGACTGGGATGATCAGAAAAAACAAGAGAAGTGCAGTAAAGACAGTGACTATGAGTCCATTTCCAGGCAGCTTGACGTTCCTATGTTAGCGCTTAAGGTCACTAAAATGGAGATTTTTTTAAAAGGCTACTAAGTGAATATATTTTACATAATTACAGTTTATAGTTATCTGTGTAAACAGAGAAAACGAAAAGATGAGAAAATGTTCCTCTGTTTAACTGTAAATGTTTATGCCTGAAACAAGTGAGTGTATTACCTGTAGAAAATCCTGTATCTATATAATGTAAATAGTGTTATAATAATAATGTGTTATAAATGTTTTTGTGTTCTAGTGTGAACAAAGATATTTTGTAAAATATTCTGAACAGATTTTCTTTTTAATGTAGGAGCAAAAATACATGTTTAAATGAAACGAGCCCCATTAATGTGGACAGACCATAAGACCTGTATAAACTGATTTACTTTGATGTTTGTGTAAGTCCTCATTTGCCCAGGTCATTGGTCTTCTTGATAGGTCTTCTAGGTTCAACTGCACTAGTTTTACTCTTGGATGAGAGATGAAATGTTTTCACAAGGGCAAACCTAGTTCAGTTGAAAATGGAAGAACTACCAAGATGATATAATTTGAGAAAAACTGGTCCCAGATTGAGCCGTGGTTGGTTGTGTGGGAATGGTAGAGAAAATGCAACTACCAAAGGCATACACACTGAACTTTAATACGAAGATACGTCAGTTCCACTTTACACCATCCATCACTTTTAGAGTGAAAGTAGCTCCATGGAAGGAGGCCCAGGAGGACTCCACTAGAGAAAGAAAAACATAAAAAAAGGCATTCAGTTTGACAACAGCAATCCCTGGAAATAAATCTTTCTGTTAGATGAATCTGAAGTGGGTTTTTTTGGCAAGTCACATAAACTCTGTGTTCACAGTTAAAAAGAAACTTTCAAAGGAAAGAACCACCATTTACTGTTGGTATTTAGTCATTTTAATACCACAAATTGCTTTCACGTGCAAATTTTCCAAAACAACGACGTGGTGAAACATTTGAAGAAGGATAATGGATGGAACTAGACCAGTCTATATCTAGTGGACTGTGAAGATTGAACTGGCTCTATGAGACTATACAGACTACAGTTAACAGTGAAGCATAGAAGAGGTATTCCAGTGCCTGTTGGTGCAGCCATGTGTGCTGTAGATTAAAGGCTCCCTGGAATAACTGGCCATTAAAAAGGGAATAAACAATTATGGTTACCGATTATTTTCCAATTCCAAGCTGTTTCACAGAAAATTGTGCTTCCTTTTGTTGTGGAAGGGTTACGATGTGCATTTCAATTGAAGCAGTAATTGTAGTCTTGAGAATTTGGTTTTAATTTCACCTGATCGACAGAAACTGAATCTAAAAGTTCGTGATAAGAAAAATAAGTCTTGTGTTGCTGTTACTTGTGCAGGACCCCTCTACATGCAGCAGCCTTTACTGATCACGTGGAGTGTCTCCAGCTGCTGCTGAGCCATAACGCTCAGGTTAACGGCATTGACGCTGCAGGGAAGACCCCACTAATGATGGCTGCTGAGAATGGCCAGACCAATGCTGTCGGTAAGAACACCGCTCTCCTTTAACCACCAGGCCGGAAAATGTCACAGTACAACACTAATCTTGTACTATTGCTGTATCGGATTAAATTCTATGAGTTGATCTTGGTTTTCCACCTTTTTAATGTTATCTTAGAGCTGCTGGTGAGCAGTGCAAAAGCAGATCTCACTCTGCAGGATGCAGTGAAGAACACAGCACTTCATCTTGCCTGCAGTAAGGTGTGTACTATCAGATGGTGTCTCTTCTTTAATTGTACAACAGTTACAAAACAGATACGTGCAGGAATGTGTTGAAATACTGATGACCTAAATTTAATGCCAATAGTGTTATTTAGTGTTTTTTGGCGGGGGGGTTGTAAGGCAAGGCAAGGCAAGTTTGTTTATAAAGCACATTTCATGTACAAGACAATTCAAAGTGCTTTACATAAGACATTAAAAGCACTACAGCAGGGAAGTAATAAAAAGTATATGCATGAAAGAGAAAAAAAAAATACAAACATAAATAGATAAAGCAGATAAACTAATAAAAAAAACTTTAAGCTTAAAAGTGCAGATCTGAACTGATGAATAAAAACTCTGTTCAAATGCAGCTGAAAACAGGTGGGTCTTTAACCTGGATTTAAATAAACGGAGTGTCTCAGCTGATCTGAGGCTTTCTGGGAGTTTCTAACTAATAGTGTATTTTTGTTTTCCACAGGGACATGAAACCAGTGCCTTGTTGATATTGGAGAAGATTACAGACAGAAACCTCATCAACGCCACTAACTCCGCCTTACAGACGTATGTATCACTTGTGTCACATTAGTAACATGTCTCTTGCAGCTTCTGTGTATGGATTGACAGTTTTTGTAGAGCATTGAGTTACTAATGTAGAATGTTGACTGGCCTTTGCGTACACCCATCTTTTAATCTTTTTTTTTTTTGCTAGGCCTTTGCACGTTGCTGCAAGAAATGGTCTGACTGTGGTGGTGCAAGAGCTGCTTGCAAAAGGAGCCAGTGTGCTTGCAGTTGATGAAAACGGTAAATTAACTATAATGCTTTTCTTATTTTTTTTTTATACAATTAATTTTTAGAATCTTTGGATTTAACTACATGCCTAACAGACATAATGGACCCCAGCCCTTAATCCTACTGGGATAAATTGGGTTATAGAATTTTTTAGGTCATGATTGTCCAATGCCAATATTCACATTTTTACAATCATGTCTATTAGTATGTTAATTCATTCTATAAAATAAATGGATTGATCTCCCATGAAAAACCTGATCTGAGCAGTTCAGTGTCAAATATGAGTAATAGCTAAACAAGGAAACAAGAAATATCATTTATTTATTTATTGGCACTCACAGGTAGGAACTCTTCAATTTAAGGTGAAAACAACAATTGTTGAAATATTGAATTGTCAATACTTTATAAATTTGTAATATTTCAAGCGATTATGTTGGAGCTACTCTAAAATAATATGGCCTGTTTGGGATAATATATAAATCTTGGGATTATTTATCTATACATAGCATGTTTAAAGGCTGGGATTTATGTCTTTATGGAGAATACCGATGCTACAGGCTAAAACAATGGTGCCCTGTCACTGTTGCAGGTTACACCCCCGCCTTGGCTTGTGCCCCCAACAAAGATGTGGCAGACTGCCTAGCCCTCATCCTGGCCACCATGATGCCTGTGTCCCCCTGTACCCCAGCACCCACCCTCCCTTTTAGTGCCATTAATCACTACACCACTAGCCCCTCCAAGAGCGTCACCTTCGATAGCCTGCCGGTGCTGCGCAGTGAGCACAGCTCGTACTGCAGTTTCAACAACATCAGCCATCACGACGGCTTCTACAAGGACGAGGAGCTTAACGACTCTGATTCAGAGACGTACTGAGGGATGGGAGGAAGCTAGAAATGCATAAACACACACACACACACACTGTGTCTTAAAAATCACCCACCGCCAGCTTGGGAGGGCAGAAGAAAGATAAGCCCACACAGGAGCCTTAAGAGTCCCCCCACCCCCACCCCACCCAGGAGAGCACAAGAGAGGGAGGAGGTGCAGCAGGCTGGCCCACACTCATCCCGACCTCATCCAGCACCGGGGCGTCCTTTCAGCAGATACTGGACTCAGCGGCTGCTGCTTTACCAACACTGGCTCTCTGAGTGCTAAAAATTGTACTTGGTGGGCGGACAGCAACCTTTGAAGGCAATAATGAGCTGAACAGGGACGGTAGCACAGCTAAACGGACAGGGACCAAAAGAATGCATTTTAACCCAGATTTAACTGTGTGAATGAGTCTGAGAATCTTTGGGTTGATCCGTTCAGGGGGTTGAAAGAGCCAGGTTTCATTTTTTTTTTTTTTTTTAATTCTTGTGAGGCGTTGAAGGTTGATATCCACTCACTACAACCATCAGAATGCACTTGTCCTTCACTTCTGTAAGTCATAAAGGGGGAAAATCATTTATTTTTTGGGATGAAAGATTTTAATATACCCTTCTTAATGTCTTAAGCTCTTT
This sequence comes from Ostorhinchus cyanosoma, assembly GCA_029814465.1. Taxonomy (NCBI): domain Eukaryota; kingdom Metazoa; phylum Chordata; class Actinopteri; order Kurtiformes; family Apogonidae; genus Ostorhinchus; species Ostorhinchus cyanosoma. Next base: position 49,726 of record JAPTYQ010120072.1, on the reverse strand, counting down.
ATCCTCCAGAAAAAAAACAGCAAATTTACTGACGTGAATCATTAAAAAAACAAAAAAAAACAACTGTCCTCCAGGTTATTTTTAAGTTGATCAAACTCACCTTTGTAAATTGACCTGTCCATTTTGCTTTAGTCTTTCAAGAATAAATTATTTGTGTACTTTTGGTTCCTATTTATGTGTTCATTTTGTGCCTTCATTAGTTACTGAGAACATATGGGTTTGTTGAGGCAGCTGTGAAAGTACAGTGATGCGCACTCGGTAAATAAAACACTTGAGAGAAGCACTGATCGAATACTGAGGTATGTGAGGAGAAACACTGTAAACCAATGATGGGACAGCGTTTGAGGTTTTTTTTTTCTTCTGTTTGAATGATATTTTTGCTCTTATATTAGTCAATGTTTGTTGACAGGTTTTGTTTGCTTTAACTTCAAAAAGAAAACCACTCAAATCCTTCATGATTCAAAACTTCCCAGATTTTGTCTGTTGGAAAATTCTTTTAACTGGAATTATGTACAATACATTTGCTAGCTTCATTAGGATGGAAAAGGTTTTCTCTTTTCCTTGATTTTTGGGGGTTGAAACTAGCATGTATATAGAAATGACTGTGAATTCAAAGCTTCAATGAATTCTTTCAGTACTGAGATTGCTGTATATTTTATGAGTAATAAAGAAATGAGTAATTTAATAATGAACCTGTCTAATGGAGTGTTGATTTAATCCTGTCAAATTCATGAACAGATAGATACACTGTGGACACAATTCATGTGTTTTGTTGCTAATAATACTGGCATGTTTTTGTTTTGTTTATATGTTACGTTATAACTGTAGCCTTCTATCAGCATTGTAATTTTATTACATTGGCATCTGAAACACCCACAAAATGCTTTGGAATTTGCTTTTACATCTTGTTGATTTGAGGAAAAAAATCACTATAAATATATATATATATTGTTTAAGTTCTACCTGTAACTGGAAGACAAAAAATCAGCCTTTAAACATGAAATAAATATTGATTTGACATTCATTGTGATAATTATCAACAGAAGTCAACATTTTTATCATATTTCATATCATCATGAACAGGAAGTCCAACAAGCTGTGAGATGTGTCCCAGTATTTTGAACTGCTTATTACAGAGCTGCACATACATATTTGCATGTACTACTTTTTACACTGTATGTTTTAGGTGTGTGCTTGCTATATCTCTTTATGAAGAAAACACCTGAAGTATTTCTCTGGGTAAAATATTTTTTAAGTCATGAATTTAGCAGCAACATTTAAAGTGTGGTAATTAAACAGCTGCACGTCTAAGTGTGTCTGGATTCTTTTCATTACTTATATAATTGTAATGATTTGACTCTACATTTTTCTGCATGCTTACTATAGTTAAAGCAAAGACTAGATAAAATGCATCAAGTGACAGCATTGAAAAAGTGAATGTAATAGGTGCTAACTAAAAACAGTTAAGACTTATATTTTATATTAAAGCACTCATTAAAAACTATTTTTAAATCTGTATCCAATTTGCTTTGTAATGAATTAAAATAAGAACTTTATCGTGTGATATTACTATTAATGACAAAATGCGGGGATGTACTAAGGATGAGCATTTTTTTCCGTTTTGTTTTTATTTTATATATTAAAATAAAATAAAATAAAATAAAATAGCAAACAGAGCGAGTAATGTGATTGGCTTAAAACCCGGAAGTGACTCACGGGCGATTGATAGCGTTAGCAAATAGCAACGATTCGTCCCGTTGTTTATGTAGCTGGTAGTTAGTTAGTTAGTTTGTTATAACTGTTTAACCTTACCTGTGGTTCTTCCGGTACAGAAAGTGTCTTTAGACCGTCATGGACGAAGTAACTGGGGCTCAGCTGATTGCCGAGTCTTTAAAGACTCAGGTACGTTTGTGAGAGTAAACACTGAGTGGTTTCACTGATGAACTCTAACCTATATGTTCATTTTAGTTTAACAGCGTGATAACTAACTACATGTAACTAACACGTTCTGTCATTACGTGACCATGTGCAAAAACTATGTCAGAGTTCAGTCGGTGTCCTGTGTTCAGTAAAAAGAAGCAAAATGTGCAGAACTGTTAATACTTATGTCATGGACTTCATTAAGTGTTAGGTGTCTGTATTTTGTCTTTGCAGAAGGTGGAGTATATGTTTGGAATAGTTGGTGTTCCTATTATCGAAGTGGCCATGGCTGCTCAGGCTGCAGGGATCAAATATATAGGAATGCGCAATGAACAAGCGGTAAGAATACATGCATGGAACAGACAAATTCTTTTAGACATTCAATCAGAAACATGCATAAATACCAGCCAAGACTGAAGCACACCAAGCCAATCATGATAATATAGCAAACATCTGTGTATTGTATACATAGCTATATAGATTTAACTTGTGTCTGTTCCTTTGTTTGTTTGTTTGTCAGCAACTTTATGAAAAAAACTAGAGCACCAATTTCCATGAAATTTTCAGGAATGGTACGAGGTGGTTCAGAATAGATCCCATTAAATTTTGGTGAATGTAGGTCAAAGGTCAAGGTCATCAAAAATGTATAGGGTAGGATAGGAGATAGGGCAAATCAGGTAAAAGTTTACAAGGGGTGGGGTTTGTTGTGGCTGGCACCACTGGTTTTAGGTGTGACTTTTTGCAGAACCACTGTTTTAGTGTATTAAGGTAAACTCTCACTCCTCTAGGCCTGTTATGCTGCATCTGCCATTGGATACCTCACTGGGAGGTAAGAGTTTGACTCAACAGTTTCATCTGAGTTGTTTTGACCCTTTGCTTCTAACTGTTGCTGTGTCCTGTGGTTTTCTGTGTCCAGACCAGGAGCCTGCCTCGTGGTGTCTGGTCCTGGACTCATTCATGCACTAGGTGGAATGGCCAATGCAAACATGAACTGTTGGTAAGAATTTTTTTAAGAATGTGATGCTAATGGTTTTTTGCAGCTTGAAGTTTATACAGTTAAAATGTGTCCATTCCTCTTCTTTTGATTTGTTCAGGCCTGTGGTTGTTATTGGAGGATCTTCTGACCGAAACCAAGAAACTGCTGGGGCCTTTCAGGAGTTTCCACAAGTAACACCCCCGCAATGCAGAATCTTTGCTTAGTTAAGTTTCATTTTAAGTGCAACAACTCTTCTGTTTGTAGGTTGAAGCATGTCGGCTGTATAGCAAGTTTTCTGCTCGACCCAGTAGTCTGGAGGCCATCCCCTCAGTAATAGAGAAGGTGATAGTTTATTATCAGTTATCTGTCTATTTCACCTGAACAACATGTTGTGTAATTGTATTTGAATAATATTTATTAATCTGTGTCATAGGCTGTTCGCACAAGCATCTATGGGCGTCCAGGTGCCTGTTATGTGGACATTGCAGGGGATATGGTCAATGCCAAAGTGGACAGGAGCAACGTCAGGTTTGCTATCATTTACCTAAGTTTTCTTTGTTGTTTGTTCCATTTCTGTCGTTCTCAATCCGACATTCGAGAAACATATTTCACCTGCAGAGTTGTGTCCTGCTGTCCACCTCCTCCAGTGAGTGTGGCTGAGAATAGTACCATTAATGAAGCCATCTCTGTGTTGAAAATGGCTGAAAGACCCTTGATCATCATTGGCAAAGGTAACATCAAAACATCATCATGTCTTCTTTTCTTAAAATGATCAAATATGCCAGAATCCTTTTCTTTCATCAAATATTAGTGAAATGGCAGCAGTCCATAAATGATGAAATGAGTGCTATGCTCAACAGGAGCAGCCTATGGCAGAGCAGAAACAGTTCTCAGGGAGTTTGTAGAAGTAAGCAGACTGCCATTTTTGCCCACTCCCATGGGAAAAGGCGTTCTCCCTGATGACCACCCCAACTGTGTTGCTGCTGCTCGCTCAAGGTCAGCTCTTTTAGTATCAGTGTGTACTGGAGACAAAACTTATTTAGTCTGGTAGTCTGTATAAATGAAGTCATTTTGATTAAAAACTCACATTCTCTGTCCCTATTAAAACATCTAAAATCTATCAACATATATCTTATTAAAGCAATATGTAACATTTACACCTTATATCTACAGCTCAGCTTACAGTAGGTTATTTTTTCCTGGGTTGTGTGCTCTCAGTTTCATCATACTCCCTTCACAAACAGTAATTCATAACATTACTTGCAGCTATTTCATTTGAATAAAATGACCTAATGTGAATGTATTAATTGGTGGTTGTGGTGGGAGAAACAACAGTACCCATGATATGCCAATTCACAACAGCATCTGTATTGACTGCTTTATTGCTTTGACTATGGCAGAGATCACATCCTGTGTGTTTAAACATAGTATGTTTACTATTCAAGATGTATGAAAGCAAGTCTTTCCAGTAATTTGTTTGTACAGCGAAGATTAAATACGAACGTTAGTTTAACTTTTTTTGAATCTACATTTATGTTTTTGCTTATATTTTTAAAAGCCTGTTGAGTCTGATGTTCATGTTGTTTTTGCTTTTTCTCTGGTTCCCGGTATAAAGAGCTCTACTCCAGGCTGATGTTGTGCTTCTTCTTGGAGCTAGACTGAACTGGATGCTGCACTTTGGTCTGCCTCCTAGATTTGACCCAAATGTCAAGATCATCCAGGTATTGAACTTAACCAAGGGCCCCTCTGAATTTTTGACCTTATGTTCATGTTTGCACTATGTGACCTTCTTATTTATTCCGATGTGTGGTGTTAATTCTATGTAGAACACATCAGTAAACGTTATTGTTTTTTTGTTTTTTTTAAATACGTGTACAAGTAAAGCTGGATTGGGATGAACTTTAACTTTTGCATAAGAGTTGCTTGTTAGAGGTCCACTGAAATAATACAAATGCTGTTATTCTGTAATAAAGTTGAGATTGAAGAAAGTGTTTGTTTGTAGTAGTACTAGTGTGCAGTACAGTGTATTTTTCCACACTAATGCTATTGTGTTCATGTCCTAAACATGTAACTCCTCTGTCCTTTATATAGGTTGACCTTTGTGCTGAAGAGATGGGCAATAACATAAAGCCTGCTGTTGCTCTCCTTGGTGACGTTAAAGCTACTGTTACTCAAGTTAGTCTTCACACTTACTGTGATAACTTTAAGTTTTATTCTGTGGTTCTGCGTTGAGATCATGGTGTTCTTTAATAATCTACTGAATGAAAAAGCTTCTGTGTATGTTGAAAGTCACTGTGTCTCTGTCCTCACCATTTCCTTCAGCTGTTGCAGCAGGTTGATAAAGATGGTTGGAAATATCCCTTAGACACAGAGTGGTGGAGCACTCTAAAGGCAAAGATCACCGCCAATGCAAAAATATCAAAGGTGGGTTCTGACTCATGTAGAAAAACTCCAACTCACATGATTTAAGATGACACATTTTCAGATTATTTCTTTTCCTCTCCACAGGCCCTCGCTCTTCAGTCAACGTTGCCCATGAACTACTACACCGTGTTCCACCACATCTCCCAGCTGCTCCCACATGACTGCATTATTGTCAGTGAGGGGGCAAACACTATGGACATAGGACGCACAATGTTAAACAACTACTTACCTCGACACAGGCAAGGCACTGAAGTCTCTCTGAAGCAGAGGTCGAAGATGTCCATCTCATACACCTATACATAAAATGACACTTTTAACAGATGTGATATTTGTAAGGAGGACCCTGTCACTTTGAGGGATTATCATTGCCGTATTTCCTCTATATATTTACCTAAGTACTCATACAGTAATTATACAGTTATATGTCTTTGGCTTTGAATTATTATGTTCATTTAGATATCATCTACAAGTACTTTTATTTGTATTTAGAAGAATTGACTAGTTTAAGGTTTTTTTTCATTTGGTTTTAGTGATAATTTTAGTTTTTCTGCTGTTAAAGAGAAGTATCCTCATTTATAGAGACAGTAAAAGGGAGGTTTAGGTTAAAATATGTTTAATGGTTCATTTGGTGTTCATGAAAAAATAGTAACGGTACTTCAAAGCACAGAAGGATGCTGTGAACATGTTCCTTTGTAAATAGACCATTTCCACACACCAATGTTTGGCTACTGTATATGTCTACGAGAATTGCAGGCTTTAATTCCCTTTATATTTGAGTACACTGTGTTTGACTAAAAAGTAATCTGTGTTATGTGCAGA
>JAPTYQ010120072.1:21233-43487 GCA_029814465.1 Ostorhinchus cyanosoma | reverse complement strand
GAGAATTGCAGGCTTTAATTCCCTTTATATTTGAGTACACTGTGTTTGACTAAAAAGTAATCTGTGTTATGTGCAGATTGGATGCTGGCACATTTGGAACAATGGGAGTCGGCCTTGGTTTTGCTATTGCAGCTGCAGCTCTAGAGAGGACGGAGAATAAAGGCCAAAGGATAGTCTGTGTAGAGGGAGACAGCGCCTTTGGATTTTCTGGCATGGAGGTTGAGACCATGTGCAGGTAAGGTTGTTGTCAAAGCACAGTACATGCACTGCTGTTTGTTTGAATTCATAATTTATCACAATATGCTTGTTTTTTTAACAGGTATAATCTACCTGTGGTTATCATTGTGGTCAATAACAATGGTATATACAGTGGAGTGGATCCTGAGACATGGAAAGAAATGGCGAAAATGGGAGATCTAACCACTTTGTGAGTCATTAATGCCAATAGTCATACTGCCACCTTCAGTCCATCTGCTATCACCGTGTCCCATATTAATATGTTCCTTTTCAGAGCTCCACCTGTGACCCTTCTCCCAGAGGCCCGCTACGACGAGGTCATGACGGCCTTCGGTGGTCGAGGCTTCCTGGTGAGGACTGTGGAGGAGCTACGCAGTGCTTTACAGCTTAGTTTGAGTGACTGGGAGAGACCCAGCCTCCTAAATGTGCTGATCGACCCTTCATCTGACAGAAAACAACAGGTAACTGCAGCATGTGCTGAGAATAAATCTATGAGACTACCTGATTGAGTTTTAGAAAGAGGGTGAAATTCATGCTAAAAATTGGAAATTCAGGAATTTTGTGTGAAGAAATAAAGTCAGTAGTGTTAAATTGACAGTTTGTTGTTCATGTGGGTGACTGTTGATGGAAATCCACACCATTTATGCTGTATAAATGCCCCCTGGTGGATGAGAATAGAATCATGTTAAAACTGCTATCATAGTTATCACTTATGTTTTTAGTTGAAGAAGCTGTGACTTGGCTTTGGAGAAGGCACCATAGCACCACTAGGTGCAAATTTAATACATGTGCTCATTGATTATGACATAATTTTTGGTAATTTTGACTATGATTATAATTGTTGTCATGGGCACATTGTTTTTTCAAACATGAGCTTATATTACCGTAAATGAATATTATCACTAACTTGTAAGAAGAGCAAATGTCAGTGTTAACAAACAACCATTTCTGCATTAACATGGTTCACATAAAGTTGGTATAATTTTGTTTCCAGGCACATTCCTCTTTTTATTCCTATTTCTACACATAAATAATCACATTTATGACCTGATGTGATTACACACTGAATCCCATTTACACATTATCTATCAAGAATAAACCACATTATCACAATCATTTCATGAGAAGAGGTAAAAATTATTTATTACAACTTTATGGACAATAGATTTGTCAACCCAAACGAAATCTTCTTCAATCCAGCTCCGGGTTATGATCCAATCTTTGGGAATGAATTGAATATTTATTACATTTATTTTCTGAGGCTCAAAAAGTTTTAGTTTTACAGTAAATGCCTATTGGGTTTATTCAATTGTCAGACTTTTCTGTATCAGCAACTTTTCAGGTCAGGTCATCCATCCCAAACACACGTTCACATGTCATTTATCTTGAAGGCAGTGAGTAAAGTTTTAAACCTAGTACCTTTGTGAAGTAGCTCATCTTGTCCTCAAGCCAACCAGCAGACTGACAGCAGAGACGCCTGACACAAAGCAAAACATATGACTGAAATCTGTAAATCTGACAGGAGGTTGGAAGGTAGGCTATTTGGTTTCAGCCTAAGGTTTATTTTAACCTGTAGAGAAAGGAGATGGAAAATGACTCGAATGACATTGACAATTGATGGACATGGAGCAACAAACAGCGTAGTGTTTATTTGGCTCTCGTGTCATCCTTATAGGGCTATGTGACTGGCATGCAACAGTAATCCATAGACTCCAGGTGCACCACAGAACTGTTGTATTCCACTCACAATCCCTCCACCTCACACCAACCTGACCTTTCTATTTCAGGGACCCCATAATTAGAAAGCATGACCCTCTTTGTTGTGTTGAACGTATCCACGCAACCCTTTGCAGACGTATTTGAAGGTTGTATTCCTGGTGCCTCTGCAGCCGGCAGAAACGCATCGTCTCGTTTTCTGACCTTAGTATCTGCCTCGTAGCTGCTCTTCATAGTTGTCTGACGTGGTCGTAGATGATGGGCCATTCTCATTCTCACATACCTCAGTGTGAATTTTGAAGGTCAAGTCTATTTTAACATCCATCTGACTGTTATGTCAAATATCATCTTAGGATGTCTAATGTGTTTGTTATCTCTGTTCCCAGGAGTTCCCTTGGCTCACACGCTCGAACCTGTAGTCCAGGATCTGGTTTCTCCTTTGTCCAGAAGATTGATATAAACCTGTGGTTTAGCTGGTTTACCACAAACTCCAAGGGCATCTCATTTCATCACAACATCCCAGAATCACCAGTAGGCATACTCATGCACATATTGTACAACAGGCTAGGTCGGATGCATTCCATACTATGATAAATAATCCCAACAATTTAAAGCTGTTATTGTCACCTTTGTAAAAAAAACTTTCTTCTAGCATTGCCAAACCAGCAGATGATGTATAAGGCTAAAAAACTTTAAATGAAAGTACACAGTGAAATTTAAAGAATATTGTGAAATGGACAGATTCCAAGAAAACACGTTCTTCATTGTGCCTTAATGTTCATAATGTCAGTCCACAGGCCCTGTTAAAGTATAGCAATGCCAAGATACTTGTAATATGTAAGAGTTTTTACTGGCTCCTCATTGATGAATATGTGATCAAAACAGCAGGGACAGTAGTCTTTTCCTTAACAAAAATCCAACTGGAATATATAAGGCTGCCTATGTTTATTATGATTGTTTCCATGAAATAACTGTAAAATATAATAATACTTTTACTACATTGTAATATTACAATAAATGAAATAATGCGAAGGACAATAAAATTTTTTTAGACATAATGTGGTGAACATCATTTCTTATCAGATCAGAGATACTTTAACATGACTGACCTAAATAGTAGTGTAATTAATGGCTCATTGAACACCCTGTTTAACTGATTTGAATACTGGTAAAGCTAAAATGTCATATTACAGTGGACTTGAAGCTAAAAACAACAAAAAAAACCCATCTGTGTTCCCATGTTTAAATCTTTTGTCCAGGGCATCCTCCTTGAAGTTTAAGCCAAGTCATACACACACATTTTTAAACAAAATAATTTCTAGCACTCATACAGCAGTATTATAGATAAGCTATTGTTAAAGTCCATGAAATATAAAAGCACTTGTGCATGAGTTTGTGCAAATTATAAAACAATAATTTTTACCCATAAAGTGTGAACAAAAAGAAATGTTTGGGTGTCCATGGAATTTTTTTTTTACAGCTCTCACTTCCCCTAAGGAGCCTTCTTACTAATGTGCTCAATTAATTATATAGCACAGACTGGGCAATAAAACCAATCTGGCCTGGCCTAAATGGATGCCTCGATGCACAGGGGGATGGGTAGTGCACTTCCCCCAAAAAGATGTAATAATTAGTACAGATAAATATAAGACTGATACTCATTTCCACGTATACAATACATGTTATCACAGGACGCAAGCTAGTCCAGTTTGACGCTTCAGTAGAAAAATCACACCGTGGGTTATGATAAGTCTCCTTAAGAGAGTAGTGGAAACAATAAAGGCACCCCCTGCAGTAGAGATCTAATATTGGCATACAAAGCAGCTGGCAGACTGTCCACTGTAATTTTAGCGCACACTGATGCAGAGGAAAGATTTAATGGGCAGTGGTCGGCATACCCTCTTCTGAGGACGTAAAGGAGACAGAGTGGAGTGAGCAGAGAGGGAGGGGAGAAGTGGGAGAGGACGGTGAGGAGAGAGAAAGGCAGCGTGAGAGGGCTGCTGTGGCTCAGAAATAAAGTCAGGCAACTACCTGGAGCAGCATGACTCTTTTAACACTTGGACTGTATCTGCCACTGTGGTGCTGTTATGGCCTGGCTCAGTCCTCATTTCTGGACAGCTTTATTTCATTCCCAGCAGGTAAGAATATTGAAATCCCAATTTTACATGTGTGTTTGTGTACACTGTACATACGAATGTCTGCATACATACATGGGTGTTTAAGGAGCTGGGGAATAGAAGCATGAATAGAGTGGTAGTTCTGGATTACCTATGATTGTTTTTCACCACTGGAAAATGCACTTGTTTTTATTTTCTTGTCACCCATGAGGTAGTCTGGAAATGCCTCTATAAATAGCGAGACCAGCTCCAGTCCTTCCATGAGAGGCAGAGGCACTTTATATCTGTGTCCAGCTCTAGGAACTCTGCTGGACGGGTGTTGTGATTCGATAGTTTGCACCTGTTTCTCTGCTGCTTATGCTGCTCCTGCATCTGCTAACCACTTTCATTTTCAACACTTTTTCTTGTGTGTATATGTAATTTGGTGATGCGTCAATTGGTTAAGATGTTGACTGTATGACAGCCCATCTGTGTCCATGTGGTGTTGGTCCTAATGAGGAGGTCAGGGCGATGATAAGGCTGTGCTACTACAGAAGTTGAGATGATAGATAAAACATAATTTCTTCCGGCTATCTTCATCTAATTTTGACATGTGGCATCATTTCCTGTGTGACTGACTGCATGCACACCTTGCAAAGCTCTCAGATCCCAGGAGCAGCAGAAGAGATTCAGCCCATGCTGTTTGCTGAGTCCACCTCCACCCCCACTGTTTCCTCCACCCCCTTCACTTTGGCGCCGCCACGCTCATGTGAGTCAAAGTCATGTGACTTTCTATTGTGGAATATCTGACTGTTGATTTGTCCTTGGGAGATGTCCAAACTGCCCCACACTTAGAGTTCTTTTGACATCTGAATCAGATCATTAAACACTTAGCGAGTGGAAAATGTTTGGATCGACATGGCCTGATTTTGACAATGTGTAACAATCATATAGTGAAGTCAGACATTAACACAATTGACAAATTTAAAAAAAACAGTCGCCATATGTGTTCTTGATAAAATCTCTCATATTGTTCTGTTATCTGTCTAATAATCATTTCAGGTGACAAAGTAAATCATATATTTTATTTTAATTATATTTCACAGACTGAAGATGTTTCTATTACTAATGGTGGTCAATCAGAGCCAGGCACTGGGGACAAGGGTTCGACCTGTGCCCAAGGCCCTCCTGGGCCTGCTGGTCCACCTGGACCTCAGGTAGGAACCAGACTCATCCCAAACATCAGCTTTATCCCAGTATTACCACTGAACTGTAGATCTGTCCTCTATGCATTGTTACTACGCCGACCTTCATCACTTTTGACTCTGAGTTAATTTGGCTGAACCAAAGTCTGTCTCTGTTTCATATGTTCATGTGTCAGTAATTTCCACTTGAACAATATAGTACCCACATCTCCGCTCTGACTTGAGAGTTCCTGCAGAGCAGGAGATGGGGATTTCTTTGGCCCATGCAACACAGCGGCCCATTAATGCTCCACATTTAGCTGAGACACAAATAGCCTTTTTCCACTGCCTGCCAGTGTGCCACACATCATTCTCAGAAACCGCCCGAGAGTTGTCTGCCTGGAAAGGCATACTGGGTCGCGTAAATTCCAGGGATTACCAATACAAGCATGAGTCCATGTGTTTGTGTACTTTTTGTGATGAAAGATATAAGGATATTTAGATCCTCTCCACTGCAGGCTGACATTTCAGAAGTGAGGAGAAGATTTACTTGTTGTGATCGAATGATTGTTTAAGCTTTTGCTGTGTTTGCCTGTCTCGAGCTGTAACAGCACCAGCTGCCCTGCAGCAGCATTTCAGTCTATCAAAGAGACACACAAGGCACTTTTAAATCAATAGTGACCACTCAGCCTTTAGCTAATTGAAACTGCAGCTGTGGGCTAGTAGAACCAGGAAGGACTTTCTACTGGGAATTCACGAACAATAAAACTACTTTAGATGATATCTCTGTAATGTGTGTGGTGGCTGCATATTTATTGTTTTTTTAATGTTCGTCAGGGTCCACCTGGATTGCCTGGTATAGGAGGGCCTAAAGGCGAAAAGGTTAGCATTGATGCTATATGTGGTTGCCTCTCCATGATCTTATCTTGCCTTATGTAATTATTGTGGTTCCTTATTTGTTTCTTGTCATAATTATGTAAGCTAAAGTTTAATTGACCAGTTGATTATGATTGAAAGATGCGTGCTGGAAATGTATTAAGTGTCCTCTGTCATTGTCCCCTCCTCCACATCCTGTTGTCAGGGAGAAATTGGCAGACCTGGACAAAAGGTGAGAGTCTCCATTAATCACTACATATTCTCTGCTAAGTGGATTTACTCAAAAATGAAATATAGTGCCTCTGCCTGCTTAGTAGCTGTAACTGTAAGCACTGCTGATACCTGGAGCAACATAGACACAACTGACAGGATGTAAAGAACACAGAAAGAGTCAACATATTGTTAATCAGAGAAGGGAACCACTGACCTCTCAAAGACATTCTGCATTATTCAGTATCAGAGCCCACACAGCTTGATTAGAAACTCCAGAGGTGTGTTTAGTTAGGACTGTCAAAATAAAACGGACCTGCTAAATGATCAGTCATTGTAGTTGAACAGTAAAAGCGGCCCAGTGGGAGAGCTTTGGTGGCGGCCAGCCTGACTGAGCAGCTTTGCAGCACTGCAGTGTAATTTAGCTTAGTGCTTCAGCCAGGTCATAAATCATTTTATTTCCCACAAGCACGGTCTCCTGTTCTATATACAGCCCATCATTTAATTAAAGAGAGCAAAGTGACAGGGCTTGTTAAAGTCATTCTCCCTGTACATGTGCAATGATACTACTGTCTGATAAATACTGGAGCAAACAGGCTGCCAACTTATGTAATAAATGTGCCTTTTGATTCCTTTCTTTCTTATTGAGTTGCATGTTGCACATCTTTTCATTCAGCAGTCTTTCAATTCCCTGGTTTCACATCATTCAGCTGTGGCAGCAAAGGTTTTATTAGCGCTTTATGATGTATATTTGTGTCTCAGGGCATTGGGCTTGTGTGTAAACTGATGTCTCCTGTTAGGGACGGACAGGCCCGCCTGGACTTCCTGGAAAGCAGGGACTAGCAGGATGGCCAGGACCAAGCGGGCCCAAAGTGAGTAAGTCAGACCTCCTAATGTAGATGATTTAATATGTGATATGACATGAGACCACCTGCCTCATTTGTCCGAAAAATACTTTATAACATGAAAACACTTTCTATATAGATCAAAATTCAGTCCTCAAAAAAATTAAGCTATATGGAGGGCTGTGAGTAAAAATATTTATTGGTGTTATGTGAAGTCTTTCTTTTTTTGTACACTGTTTATTTGTAAAACTGTTTTGAAACAAATTTTTAAAATGCTGTGAGAGAATGCTATCATTTTTTTTGAGTGAACGAATGAATGAAGATTGCGTACTGTAATTTACTTACCTGCATGGTGCTCTTTATTGCTGTAAAACTTAAACCATAAGAGACTGTTCTGCACTCCAAAAAAAGAGGATTATAAGCATAACAACAAGTATGAACAAACACTAAGAATGAACTTGTTATGTAAATGTAGACCAAAACAGAGTGACTGTGGCTTGTTAGCCCTGGAATAGGTAGATCTAATAAATGATTGAAATAGTGAAAGAAAATCACCAGTCTTTCTGTCATCCATCCCATTTTTAATCCTGTGGTTTGTTTGTAAGGGTGAGAAAGGTGATCCAGGGCTGATGGGTTTGCCTGGAGCCAGAGGACCAATTGGGCCAAGAGTACGTCTCCATTCAGATAACCTAGTTTGACCTCAATTTTACAAGATTACTCAGTTTCATCTTATCTTATGTTTCATCTCATTTTATTTTTGCTTTTTGACTTTAGGGTTTACCTGGGTATAAAGGGGAGAAGGTATGTAGAGTTAAACATTTTTTAAATCATATTAATATTAATTCTAATTGCTTTATTGTTATCCAAATACTATTATAATACATGTAACCTGCTCCTTTAGGGTTCTCGAGGAGACCGTGGTGAGAATGGAGTTAAAGGTGACAAGGTAATTTTAAAATGTTTAATGCAAATATTAAGCTAGCAGCAATAAATATTGTCTATTGTGTGTAATATGTGGTAAAATTATCATTTACTTTTCTTTATAAACAGGGTGCAATGGGTTTCCCAGGAATGCTGGGACAGAAAGTAAGTGCCACAGTCAAACAAGCATGAGTTTTGTCTTTTTCTTGTACTGCTTCAGCTTTTTAGCCTTTTGAAGATGAATTCATTGTTCATTTAATGATATTCCTTGTTGTACAGGGTGAAATGGGTCCAAAGGGTGAACCAGGACTCTCTGGAAACAGAGGACCCACTGGTCGGCCTGGAAAGAGAGGCAAGCAGGTGAGGAGACTGAAATGCCACTAACTATGCATCATAGTAACATTCTAAGGAATAATCTGCTCTTTTTGTCTTCCATAATATTATTAAACTGCAAATAAACCACAAATTATAACCTATAGTTTCCTCCTTTTTGTCAGTTCAGGCAGGACACTCACATAGAAGCATTTCAGCTGAAATATCTCATGTGTTTGATGCTTGCTGCAGATTTGCCCCTGTACCACTGTGCCCCCTACATGAATCCATAGTTTCATTCAGTTTAACAAACTGTTAAACAGATGTGTAAACATTTTTCACAGGTTCAATGGTAGCTGTGCACAGCCAGTCAGCAAAATCTGACAGTGACTGAAATCTGGCTCAGAGTAGCCCTTAAATAGGATTCTGACTCACAGACACTACCTCATATCAGCAAATTCTTTCATTGTGAAGGAAAAGAGTCTTGGCTGAAAGTGTTGATTTACATTTTATGTAGGTTTAGTGGAAGAAATTGAACAGAAACATCTGCTCTTATTTATTATTGGGTTTAAGGGGCCAGTTGGAAGGAACTGCTGTCACTTCGATCCTTTTTTCATGGTGGAGGCATAGCTCTGCACTGATGTTGGCACCGACAAAAATCAGGTTTTTCTCAACCAGTCAAAGTGTTTTTTCGGTAACAAAGAGTATTTATAGAGAAATTACAGGGAGATGATGAAACAGCTCTGCTTTTTAAGAACCGCTTTCAGAACTGCAGTTCTGTTGTATTTGAGCAGTATATTGACTTTCAGTTCTTGCAGATCGCAAATCTTTGATTAAATATTGTCAAAAATAAATAAATAAATAAAGTGTGGAAACAAATCTTAGAAGATATAGGATATCAATTCTGGAAAGACATTAAAGCATTATGAAGGAATTTTAAATGGAAGCAGCAGATGTCATTAGTTCTGTTTTATAATGTCACGGTTCTTCTTGTTAGCTCTTCTCTGTTCAACTGGACTTGGTTTAGCTCTTTTGAAAACATTTTTTCTCATCCAATAGACTTCTTTAGTTCTAATAACTGGTGGGGGAAACTGGATTTATAAACCTGCAGGGGGAGTGTCCAGCCCAGTTTCCCCCACCTGTTATTAGGACTGAAGAAGTCTCTTGGATGAAACGAAACATTTTCAAAAGAGCTAAACCAAGTTCCGTTGAACAGAGAAGAACTACCAAAAAGAATAATGACCGGGGCAAATGAGACCCTACACAGACACTGTTACAGTTCTGCTGAGCTCTCACCACCTCATATATTTTTGTTTTAGGGTATAAAGGGAGACCCAGGCAGTCTCGGTCCCATGGGACCTGCAGGTCCACAGGGTACTCCAGGCCATCCTGGTCCTCCTGGTGCACCTGCTACAGGTAAGATGATCTCTTTTAGCCAACAGGAATCCCAAATACTTTTAAATTCAAAAGGGTAAATGTACCATCAGGATGTGGATCTCAACAGAGTACATTAACTGTAGAGAGATGGTTCTTTATTCCTCCTGAGTATGTGAAATCTTGAGCTACCTCCGTGAGAAGTAGAAAACACCCCAGTCAGCACAAGGAAGCACACTTTACACCAGTGGAAGAGGTAATATTAGTTGTCTTATTTAGCACCACGGAAACCCAACCTCCTGAGGTGAAACAAGATGCTCCCCTTATGACATCATGTGGCTAAAACAGACACACAGATGGCGAGCCTCTCCACAGTATTACAAATATTATGTCACCACATTATCAAAGTGACATTTGTTATCTTGATCAAGTTTCTGCGATAATTGCATTGATTGCATTTGCCTCTTGATAGATGAATCAAAGATACTTCATTTCATAACATATGGTATTTATATGAGTCGTCTTCATTTAACACAGTGACAGTACTTCTCTTTGGACCTTTATGACTCTGAACACAAAGTCAGTGGTGGCTTTTGGAGCCTTTGTATACAGTGACCATTTTTTCCCCTTTGTGCATTTTTAGGACTTTACATGGTTGGAACAAAGGGTGCTCGTGGCCCTCCAGGACCTCCTGGAAAGTGTAGCTGCAGCTCTCTCAGTAATTCTCCATTTGATGATTACTCATCCAGAGGAAACTATCCAAAAGTACCAGCGGTGAGACACTGACAGCTTTGTTACTGTAAATACAAAATGTTTACTGTAATAATTTGTATTTTATATGAAAACCTTGAGACGTATCAGTAAAAACCTAAATGTTTGCACTCTGGAGACATTTTATACATGCTTGGTATTTTTCTTGTATGTTTTTAATAACATGGTACCATCCAGTATGATCTTACCTACTTCCTTTGCATTATTCTGAACAGAAAAAAGGAAGTTTAGGTGGATACAGATTTTTAATAATCTGAGGGCTGTTGTATTTTGAAAATCTCTTAGTTAATTATTTAAAGATTAATTATACTCAATTACAAGATAAATGTCTCCTGGACAGATGAATATGGCTTTGGCAGCTGAGATATATAAGTTTAATGCTTACTATATCAGAAT
Organism: Ostorhinchus cyanosoma; assembly: GCA_029814465.1. Lineage (NCBI taxonomy): Eukaryota > Metazoa > Chordata > Actinopteri > Kurtiformes > Apogonidae > Ostorhinchus > Ostorhinchus cyanosoma. The sequence continues at coordinate 32,549 of JAPTYQ010120072.1, read as the reverse complement.
GACCAGATGAGGATAGTATTTTATAACTTCAACTGAAAAAATATTAAAAACATGATAATGAATTTCCTCTCCTTGCTCCTTGCCTTTCTTAGATATTTGTGGTAAGTAATGAGGAAGAACTGGAACATCTTCACACAGATAATGCTCTTGCATTCCGCAAAGATCAGCGGTCTCTCTACTTCAAAGACATTGATGGCTGGCTACCAATCCAGGTATTAATGCCTGTCTCAAAATCCTCAGAATGTTCTTCTCCACTCTTTCAAGTTTGGTGATTTTTAAAGCTGTTTTTTTTCGTCTATTTTCCAAGACTTTCCCATTCCAGCTGACACCGTTCCAATCAATGGAAAATGCACCTGATGATGAGGGTTACTGCGGTGATGGGATTGTGCAGATTTCCAACGGGGAGGAGTGTGATGACAGAAACAGAGTTGTCACAGACGGTTGTGTCAGTAAGTCATGCGTCCATGTTAGGTGGTCTGTAATAGCTCCTCAGTTGTACTTTGCTGTGCATATATAACATGACCCCTCCACCCCTGCTGTCTCCCCTTACAACAGAGTGTAAACACGCCTACTGTGGGGATGGATACCGCTATGAGGGGGCAGAGGAGTGCGATGGAAAAGACTTTGGATACCAGACATGTAATTCATATCTTCCAGGGTAAGCGACATCAACAAGTACAGCATGTGTAGTTAGAAATTTCTGCTGGAAAAGAAAGCACCCTGTTTTATTGACAGCTTACACTGACTGAGGGTTTTTTTTCCTTTTACTCACAGGTCATATGGTCACCTGAAATGCACACCATACTGTGTTATTGACTCTACAAACTGCAAATACTTCACTTGAGGTGGAGGCTGGACAGTGCAGCGGGATCCTCTGTTATTTGCGTGACACATAACAGGAATATTTTCATGCAAAAAAAAAGAACAATAAGGGACAAGCAAGAGACTCTGAAAGAAGAGGCAGCAAATGATGATGAAAGAAATAAACATAACACATATATAACTCCTCTCTATTGCTGCTAAGATGCCACGTAGCTTCCTGGAGTTATAGAATCAGTCGATGGAGGCGAACCTTTCACACATAAGCAATGCGCAGGACAACTGCACTCCGTCTTAACAAGCAGGACTCAAGATTGACCTCATCACCATGCCCGACTGAACCGGAACCAGCCTCTGGATCCAGCAGTTGTGTGACAACCATGTAGAGACTTCATTAGGTGGCAGTAGGACATTTTGCAGAGGATCAGTGGCAGGGCCAGAGGCATATTCATCTTGACCCAGTTACTGGTAAAAATAAATAAATAAAATAAGGAAAGATGGTAGGACATCCAGAGTCATAGCCCCAGGTATTCTACTGGAGTGTGAATGACAGTGCACAGCATTTGCATGAGGCTAGGATTACCAAATGAGCGACAGCAGCTGTCACTATCCAAGCATGTAACCTATCACTTCTAATTGCCACGAAAGGCTTGTACTGTTTAATCTCAATATCACATCAGTCAACAATAATTTTATAGCTGTAAATGTAAAACCAGGTAAAGAATGAGATCAGTGTTTGCCTGGATTGGGGATAAAGGCAAATATAGTGTAATATAGTGTATTAAATATGTGTTTCCACTGATGAAGCCTCAAAAAAATCCCTTCAAGCCACACCCTAGGTCTCCCAGGTCCTTGGAAACCTCTGTGGCTCTGTTAGCTTGTGATGGTACTGTACTTGACATGGACATGGTCAACTTTATACAACCAGTAACTTCTCAGGAACCAACAGGTAATGTAGCTCCACATAATAGACTCCACAGGCATCCTCTATGACTCTAGATTAAATGGCAGTGACTGTACGCAGAGGCACACAGGTATAAGAAACTGAAACATTACATTTAATGCATCAGTGATGTGCAGTTCTGTACAATGGCGTTCCTCCCCTGTGCTTCATTGAGAAATGAATTATGCTGTATGTGAAGGCTTGAAACTGTTATGTCCTTAATTATATCACTGCACAGGAAAGGCTGGAATTGTCTGTAGCTGCTAAAGGGGAGGAATTCAATTCCAGTCTGTTTTATGATCATTACTGTATTTACTCTAATACCTCTTTATCCAGTCTTTCTGTCTTACACTATACAGCAACGGATACTCAACAGTAAACTTAACCGTGTAAATGTAGTCTGCTGTGTCTTGGGCACCAATGGTGAAAATGACTTTGCCGATATAAGCTGACATTTTCCATAAGCTACTGTATGAGTCGCAATGCCAAGGGAGACCTTTTCGTAGCCATATTTAGCTGTTGTCAGGTGTTCTAAGATCAACTTCTGTTAAAGCAGGTGTACATACAAAAAGATAAAGACTGTTACTATATTGTGTCTGCATGCTAACGAGTGTGAAATGCTTCCACTTTGTCCATGTCTGTTTTGTAATTCATTGCATTCATCAGCATAGCAGGTGTCTTAAGAGATGTCAGTCTGTGCAGAGTGTAGAAAAATACTTTATGTATGACACACTTTACACAATAGTTGTGTGTGATAAACTGTGCATAAACATGCACAAAGATGAAATGCCTTTTGGAAACACTGTTCTGTTCTGTTCTGTCTGTGGCCTGTGCTGCTGAGTTGTATCTTGTACTGTGTATGCACAAAAATGCTGAAACTTAACATGCATGTGGTGACGTACTGTGAGGCTTTAAAAACTATAGGATGCACTGTGACTGAGATAGTGATTTTTTTCTCTTTTATTATTCTCATATGATTTATACAGTGGTTGTGGGCAATTAAAACTGAAAATAAAATGGGAATTAAATAATTCAAGGGTGTTTGCTGGGTCTCTTTGGCTTGGGGGTTGTCAGCAGCTTTTCTTCCTGCTTGTTTTGAGTATGTAGTGACAGTGATGAGAATCCGTACAAGAAGCCCACCACGATAGACATGCTATTGATGTTCTTTCAGACAAGAGCTTTTACTGATAAAAAATGCAGATATCCATCAACTGGAGGAAAGATACTGTCAGCAGCTTCTTGTAAAGTGCTGTGTTAGACTAAATAGTAAACAGACCACACAGTGAACGTTCTGTTTTCTCAGACATGACAATGGGTTTTGGGCTTTTCATTGTCTGGATGAGCCTCCTCAGAGCGGATTGTGGGCCTGGAGATGAGACACAGTGATACAGATTGAGGATGGGCAGCAAGCCAGTGTTGCAGCACAGATATCTGAGGCTGGATGCAGCCATATAACCCTGTTACGATGCTGTATTTCTTTTCTAAATCACATCAGGACAATTTGTCTGCTGAGATGCCCGAGTAAAAGCTTACCTTGGCGTATTTATCCCATCATGTGCATTCCCCTGACCAGACCAATCAGATTTGTACCACAGATGTCTGTGCTCCACTAAATGTCACTGGAGATGCAGTAGCAAACCTGAGTCCACAAAGTTTGTAATGAAAACATCTGCCACATACAGTTCCTCAGGTGAAGATTTCTATTTAACCAGCTTGAGAAGCTCAAACTCTTCTCTCAGGGACAAAGAAATGTATTTATTAATGAGATCTCTGCACTTGCAGGTCTATTAATTTTTATTAATCTGGTCATGAAATTAATCATCCTGCCCCTTCTCAAATGTTTGACTTCCTTTTATATAAATCCTTTTGTTGTTTGGGTTTAATGTTATATTTGAAATGAACAAATTAAAGTTGTATTGACGGGGATCTATTTTGATCGATGGTGACCTAAAATTCAACACTTTTTCAAACAAAAGGGTTTATTTTGGCACAGACTGGTCTGTGTACCATTACAGCTATGTGTATATCACTAGAGGCAATGCAAAGGAAGTAGGTAGAGACCCAGCTGTTGGCCATAGCCAAGTGAAAATCCCTGACCTTGCTGGCAAATTACTGGCATGCACGACGCTGAGGTCCTGTGGGGGAACACTGCACATGCAAAACTCTCACTTAACACATACAGCAGGGTAAGTGAAGGATCAGTGTCCAGTTAAATGACAACACCTGCGCTGATTTATTCTTGCTTATTGGTCGATTTCCTTGGTAGACATAAAACAAGGAGAGTGAGGGTCAAAGAAAAGGGATCCAGGTTAGATGAATCTGAAACGTTACACAGCTTTGACATGAAGTGTAAAAATACACAGATAATCCAGTCTGCCTCAGTGTTCTAAACATATGTACAAGAAGACTGGACAAGCGATTAAGACAACCTAATTATATTTATTACATAAAAACCAAATAGCATCTTTTGTACATTCATAGAAAACCAAATCAAATGTTTGCAGTATTACAATAACATATTTTCAGGAGTAACATTGGAACCTAGAAGGGCACTCAGCCAAACACATACTTCTGCTGCTGGCCTCATCGTCATAATTCAATCAAATGCCCAATCTCTCAATGAAGGAAAAAACAAACAAATAAACAATTTTTTTTAAAAAACCCTCCACATTCTTTCATGGATCTGCTCCAAAATTCAAGCAGCTCCTTGGCCAATACTCAACCCTTGCAGAGTTTCATGAAAATCTGTGCAGTAGTTTTTGCATAATTCTGCAAACACACAAACAACCAAACAAACACATATGCAACATGGAATCTGCCTCCTCTATTTTGTCATGTAAACCTGCTGCAAATGACTCGTTGATTGTACAAGAAGTAACTGTATGTATTCGTGAAAACTCAAAGAAAGCTAAAATTTTTAAAAAGCATAACGTTAAAATACTATGTGGTACTGTATATCTTAGTAAAAAGCCCTATGAGAATGTTCCTGTGTTGTTCAAATGGCTCAAACTTCCAATAGGCCTTCAGAGGCCTCCTATTCATTTTGTAATTGTTGACATCATAAAGTATTACGCACGGCTGGTAAAAACACTCTAATATATGTAGAACGATGCTAAAATGAGATGGTGTAATGAGTTAAGCGGATATTTATATTTGCTGAAAGTTAATGTTCATTATAAAGCTCAGAGATGAGAAAGAAGCTATGTATTTAAGGTTCACAGTCTATACCCTTAGCTTTACTAATTAAGATCATTAATTCAAGGCCTTGGCCCATATTCACTTTCAATGGCACCTTTGTTATTTTTACATAAAATCATGCAATCAGTTAACATGCTATATGGATATGAATGCTCATACATTCATACAAAAGCCAGACTGAACGATCTCAATGACATGAATATGAACTAATAACTTAAGACGTAATAAATAGACATTGAGGTGCATACTATGCATAGGTTTGTGCAGAGGATGTCCATATAAATATTCAGCAGTTGTCAGGACTTCAACGGCTACGCTGTACTATTTAATTCTTGTATTGTGGTACTGTAGGCAGCAAAGGCTAAAAGTCATTCACAGACAGCTCCTTTTTGGTCCCATGATGAGTCTGCATAACATGCCACTGATGTAAAGCAGAACATTACATTGTCAAACTGCAGAATTCAGACTTAAATTCCAGGGACAGGAAATAAATCCAAACTTATCATAATGTTCACTAATCGTCTACAGTTAGTGCAAAAATAATGAATTCAAGGGAGACGCCAAAAGGCAGCCCATACTTTGTTTTGTTTTGTGACTGTTTGTCAAAATAGTGCTTTGTATCAGCTGAAGATCTAACCCTGTCTCATTAATCAAAGACAACAGGACAAGACTGATTAAAAAAAAAGTCTGATAAGTGTAAGAGAGATCATTAATCACTTCAGAGGGACGTTATTAGAGCTAAATGCCTCGTGGTTATGTACTTACATATATAGTACACAAAGCCACAATTCAGTGCCAAAATGTGCACCAGAAATACATACTCCCATGAATCACTGCGATACATTCTGTAGAAGTACAGGATTCAATACCTCAACACTGTCAATGGTGTTTTAAACAAGACCTGAAACTACATCTTGTTGAATCATAATCATTAATGCCTGGTTTGCCTTCTGAGTGCTACTAAATGCAAACATTCATGCCTCCTTCACAACTTAAATCTCTACTCCTGTAGAGTTCAAGAACCACTTTTAAAAAACCACACACCGACAGTGGACATGCTCACACTATTTTGTACACTAGATGTACTCAGCTCCTGGCATCTGGCCTTAGCACTGAGCCACTTCTCTGCCTGTTCAGTGAGGTTATCGGCTTCCTTGAAGTACAATTATGATTTTGTTCACACCACCTCGTCAGACTCCAGGTTGTATTCTTCATACAGATCGTCGAGGATGGCCAGCTGCTTCTCCATGGCTGGTAAATACAGGCCCAGGTCTCTGTGCATGCCGCTGATGAAGCCGCTCTTCAACTCATCGCCTTCTGTGGACACTAAGGCAGCAGTGAAACTTTGATATGATGGAGCAGCTCTCAGGGCCAACTGACGAGAAAAAAACAAACATTAGTTAGTCTCAAAGTAACCTCAGTCTCAGATCTCAAAGTATTGTGTAAAAAACCACAGATGAAGGGATACGTTACAGCAAATACGCCTCGCACCACCCATCCATGGTACTGCCGGAGTGTCTTCCCGTAGGCATTATCTGGGTAAAAGACAACAGCGATTATGAGCCATGGATCTGTTTGAGGTCTGACTGTGCACTGCAGTGATCATGCCTACTTAGTGCTCCCTGGATGTCTTGTTCTCCTCCGTTGATCTCTGCTAAAAACTCCTTGAGAAACTTGAGGCCTCGTCTGAGCCACAGCAGAGCCTCTGTGGCTGAGTTGCGAACCTGTGCAACATCTGTCTGGACTTCATGAAGCACAATGGACTGAAGCGTCGGGAAGTTGTTGGGGTCTGACGTTAGCTTCTGGTGAATTTTCTACACAAATCAAATGATCAAACATTATAATCCCGCATTATAAAAATGGTAAAGACAAAATATTCCTATTCAGGTACTAAACCGGCTGTTGAATTCAGTAAATGTCAAATAATCTTGAAACTTCATATTTATTTATTGAAATATATTAACCCTTAGGCACTTACCTTGATATTTCCAACAAAGTCCATTTTAACTGGTGCAAATACTGTGGACCCCAGTTTGTCTGAGAAGAGAAAATCCATGAAATCTCTGTGTTCCTTAAAAACCAGATTCTCCACTTTGTGTTCCTGCAGGCTTTTAAATGTGTAACAATTGCCAGATGGTGATGAACAACACAGCTGCTTTACTGGCTATTTTGGTAATTATGACAAAGGATTCAAAACAAATCACCAGAAATTAAGTAATTCTTGAATTCTTGTGCCAGTTTGTAACCATCCTGTCACCTGAATCTGTGTTAAAAAATTATGGCAAATTGATATATATATATACACACACACACATTATTTTTTTTAAATCTTCACTATTTACCTCATCTTGATATATTTAGATACACACAACACTTTACTTAGATACAAGTAGATAAATTGTGTGCCCTTTACTTGTTGAGGTGACTTAAGCACCTGAATAGATCTGTATGAGTCTTTATGGATGCTTAGTGCAGACATACATGCATAATTTGAAGGACATATGTAGCAAATTTGATCGAACAAACGATTATCAAGCAGAAAAAGAAAAAAAGGCAATGTATACAAAGAAGAGAGGGAGAAATATGAAGAAATGACAGACGAACAGTTGATGCCACCTCATTAATAACAGACAATATGAAGAACATGCACCAAGAATAGCAAAATGAAAAGAGAATTCCTTTACGAAGTAGTTTTTACTTGTCCTTATTGAAGATTGAAGGGGTAAAATGATGAGACAGGGCATCATGAAAAAGAATAACAGCAAAGTAGATTAAGAGGAGGAGAGACTTAAAGTAACTGGCCTACCTAATACAGGCACTATTGCATAGCATGAGTCCAAAAACTCTTGTGTAGGGATACCATTGTCGTCGTCCAGTCTTATATCACTAAATCTAAAAACAGATTCAAACAGGAGAATATATTAGACGCAAGTAAGCCATTTCAATTTTTATTTGATCAAATCAAACAGAAAGAGAAAATAAGGTACAGACATTCAAACAAAGCCAGGGAAACAATTCACTCAAAGTGTCATGCAATTTAATGCCTGACGATACCTGAGACTATTCTGCTACTTTCTCTACAGCTTAACAGAGGTGTCTTTTTTTTCTCCTAATGCTTTGCTAAGTTTTAGCATGAATACTGAAGTGAGACATTTATCATGTTTAATTCAAAACTTTATAGTTTTAGGAAAAATTATTCACACACTAGTTATTTGCTCAGTAACACTCTTCAAAAAGTAAAATACGTCTGAAATACAAAGAGAAATGTTGACAAAAAAGCTTTACAAACCCAAATATCAGATGAGGGCCTCTCTGTGTCATGTGATCAAGAAAGAACAAACTAATATAAAACACTCATCATGACATCTTGAAATGGATTCATTTAAAATTCTGTGCAACACAGTCATACAGTGAACACATTTCTAGAAACTAACTAACTGTGCAGTTTGGTCAAAGGATGCAGCAGAGGTGCACTATGTGTAGCTTAGACTGGTTTTCTTAATACTTGGATAGTAAATAACACAAACGATGATACAGTAACTTCATACTGGAACTAACACCCTACAGGATGTGACCTTCCTGAGTAGCATTTTCATACCTGTGACTCATTGTGCTGAAGAATGTGTCCACATGCTCTGTGTCTTCTAACTCTGCTTTAGTGACTCCTTCATTCTGAGTCTCGTCTTGGTCTGCAACAACTTCCTGTTGGTGCTGAGGCTGGACAGGGTTTACTTCCTTATTGTTGTTGTCTTGCTCATGGCTTTGGTCCTCGTTGTGCTTCTGCTCTTGCTTTTCCTCCTCATGATCCTCAGCTTCATTCTCCTCCTCGTCTCCTGCTGGTTCTTCATAGTGTTCAGAGTCAGAGGTATTCTGGGTAGTGTGTAGAGTAGAATCCACTTCATCCTTGTCAACTGAGCTATTGCCATTGGCTGCATCTTTATCTGTGTAACAGAGAACACAAAGACATTAACAAAGTGTATTAAGAAATGTTAAGTCTCTCCCACTGTTCAGACTGAGTGCAGCAAATTCTGAAAGCAACACTTTGATTTAACAGTTCTCGTGTGCATAAATGTCACGGTAGACTGACCCATTAGGCCTGTGTTCCAGTTCAACTCTGACATACTAAAGAGGTCACCCGTTACTGAAACTTGAGTGTCTGGAGCAAAGGTTTCACTGAAGTGACCTCTGCGAGTTGAAAAGTTCAGCTTGGTTTTGACCACACCTAACATCCCATATTTGTATGATAAGGTGTGATTTGTTTAACCAGCCTTAACAGGGATAAACCTTTGCAACACACACTGCTATAGTGTTCTGTTACAAATGTTTTTCATTAAGATGTTAGCATAATCAGACACAAATGGAGTGTAACTGTGTGACAAATACAACTAACATTTCATACATATCCACTGATAGATCAAAACATACTCTATATATAACATAAAACTGCTCATACAATTTGACTGCTTATATTTCCAGAACAGTAAGAATGAATGAATTAATGTAAAAGTGTAAATGTACCCAAGTATTAAATGTTGAAAGTCTCATAAATATGTATAATACACACAGCAGGCAGAATTTATTGATTATACTTTTAGTTCATACCACTTCATAATATTCTGCATTTTAAAAGTCTCTACTGTTGGCAATTTCCACTTTAAGGAAAATATGGAGTTAATTAATGAAATCCAAATGAGATAAAGACTTTGACCATTATTTACCTAATAAGTTCACTTAGAAAATGGAAAAGTGTCCATTAAATGATTTATTTTAAATGTTGCTTAAATAATGTACCACAAAGCAAATTTATTATATATGACCCAAAACAAGAGACTGGAACAGAATGGACTTATTTCCATTCCTGGCAGTAGCTGCTCCCATATAAAGGCTTTGTTACTGCTTAGTGAAATGCAATAATCCAACTTGGCATCCATCACTGTCCACTCACTACAAGGCAATCATCTATCCACATCAGTTCACATCCTATATACACAACCACTGGGACCCATTTGTGAAGTCTTACTTTACGGAAAACTATAATGGTGTAAATTTAAGAAGACTCTGACATGCAGCACTTAATTTACCTGAAGGGGCGGGAGAGTTTTCTGCTGTATCTGGTTCATCTGGTCCCTCTGGTCCCTCTGGTCCGGAGTCAAGGCTCTGGTTGTCATGTGCAACTGACTCTCCTGGGGTTTCAGGTAAATCTCTCCATCTAGAATTGATTTGAGGGTAATGTGTTAACTCTAAATCTCTCGATACATTTTTTTCCAACTTAAACTATAAAGAATACAATATCACTATAGAGGTACAAAAACTTTACATTTCTGCTTTGGTTTCCTTACTGTTACTATGAGTGCTTTTTATGTGACAGTTAATGACAGATGAGGAACAACAGTAGAGCTTGACAACACATTTCTGTTATAACACAAAAAGCAACCTACTTTTCTCCAAAGTTCTGATTTAAATGGTTGACAGGTTTAATCTGTTGAGGACAAACACATACGGATACAAATTCAGAGCAAATATTTCAGAATACATAAAAACTGGTTGTACAAGGTGTTTTTTCTTTGTTTCTATATTTAGCTGAACAAACATAGGATAAGTGACAAAAATGTACCTTGTTTGGTTTGATGGCTGCTACTGGAGGAGATCCCGGTGGACTCTGTGTTGCCATATCTGTAGTAAAAGTACGATTCGCTATCTGCATGCATTCCTCTAAAGTCTTCAGAAAAGTGGTGCATGTAGACTTCACCATGTTACCGGTGTCTATGCCTGTCTGAAAAGCGCACACAAATGACACATTGCAAACACTGCCAAACAAAAAGAAGCCATTGCCACAGAGAAACAAAGAAACCATTTAAGATGTAGTTCAAGAGTGTACAACTAAATTCTTTCAATATAAAATGTAAGTGTGCCAACTTCCTGCATCTCTGGTGCGTTCTAACTTGTAAGCACAAAGTAATTTGATGTCTCTGCATTTGGAAATGGGTCACTTTATACTGTAGTTTCACACAGGCGGCAGCTTCTCCTATTTCATTAGCCCATCCAAAAATTAACCTTACCTCTGCTGTGTCTCCTAGCTCATCGTTCTCCTTGATCTTGTTTACTTGTTGGAGAAGAAGGTCACAGTATAATCTAAGTTCTGACATCTTAGTTTTCAGGGCCTCTGTGTTTTCCTGGAGTTCTATAAACCAAACAGAGACAACAAACACAAATAAGCCAGTGTTTAGGGCATATGAGCGTTATGTTGAATATGTCAGATATGGATGACTTGTAACCTGGAGCTATTACATTACCTTTTTCTCTCTTTGTTCGGTTGTCTGTAAGGCAAGCTTTGGCTGTTCCCAGTGCCACCAGCC